>SNQJ01S0124550.1:5540-23788 GCA_010110895.2 Picea sitchensis | reverse complement strand
AATAAAAAAAAAAAAAATAAGTTATGAAATAATAATAATAAAATTATCAAAAAACATGATAATTTACATATATCTAAGTTTCATAAGTTTATATGATGGAAACTCATTATCATTTTTTTATTATTGAGTTATGAAATAATAATAATAAAATTATAAAAAAACATGAGTAAAAACATAACACACGTTGTTTTTCAATTCAAATTTTACTATATATTGAAATTTTAAATGTTTATATGAATTATTAAATACTAGATTTTAAAAACTTTTTTTTTTTTAAATAAAAAGGCAAAACCTGTTATATTAAGATTTCAGAAAAGAGAGATACTTGACATACATATGTCAGTTGTCCTGCCTATTTAGGAAACCAGGACAACTGGCCTGTCCACAGCAGCATGCAAAATTAGGCGTCATGTTTCGCCACCCTGCCCGAAGGAAACCAGGGTGTATGTCCATTATGCTTAACAGTAGAAGAAAGTCTGTGTTGGAGCTAACTAAGCTAAGAACTAAAGAACAACAACTCTGATAAACAGTAACAGTAGAGATCATGGAGACCGTGAGGATAAACATAACATTTTCAATCGGAATTGCCGCCATTGACAGGGATGACGAAGGGTTGCGCGCAGGTGGGGCACTGGCGTCGTGGCTTAGCTTTGGAGTAGCCTGCGTAGAGCATGTCTAGGCGCGGGCTGACCCATACATCTCTGAAGATTTGATCCTCCACTAGGCTGCGCACTTCAAAAATCAAATTAAGGTGCTCTGGATGCAGGAACGGTGGCGAAGGTGGCGAATTCCTTTCGGTGTCCGCTTCCTTTTGACCCGATGTCACCCTCTCCTTCTGCATGTCAACAGTGCACGCTGACAACGCCTCCTCAACCTCCATTGTCTTGTAGCCCGACGTTGTCCTCTGCGTCTGTGGGGCAGCTATGCATTCCGACGACTCCTCCTCCACAGGGCAAGGCGCGAATTCTGCACTCGGAGCGTTGGTGGGAGTAGGAGAATCACCCGAATTGGGTGTAGTTGACGTGTGACCAAAGCTCACCGGAGGATCCCAATTGTCCGGGACAACGAACAACCTTCTCTTGGAGAAGTCCAGTGGTAGGGCTATGGACAGGTCCTCTTCAACGTAGGTTCGAGGCGGCGAGTTAGATGCAGGGGAGCCCCTTCGACGCTTTTCCTTAGCCAAGAGCATGGCCCTAGCAAACCTTTGGTGCCGTTTCCTTCATGCATCTGCTGCGTACCAGCCAACGCCTCTGCGAGGTCTGCCCCTTGCCCGTGGCATGGTGAGAGCTAGGGCGAGGCCTTCTGCGCAACGGTGCTTGCTCTGCTGGATCAAATTCGAATGCATAATGGGAAGTCCGTGTAAACTGATAAACACATAAACCATGGCTACCAACATTAAAGCCGAGAGCTTAATGCTCTGGCTGACCGTCCCTTGCTCACGCGCGAGGAGCTCCATAAGTATCCGGTGGCTGACGGAGGCAAAGGACTTAATAACTGTCTGTAGCTGGGAGTAGGCGCCACCATAAATGGCCCCTCCGTTGGCGCCTCCACATGCCCATTATGTCCACTTGTCACCCCATCTGGGGGGATTTTAAAAACTTTTAAATTTGCAAATTCATTACCAATTTTTTTTTAAGTTGGAGATTCTATTATAATATGAACATAATATACATAATGTCAGGCCATATCAGAGCTTCCAAAGGAACATAGCTTTTCGTCAAAAGAGATAAAAGCCAAGAAGTTTGTTGGTCTGTCTAAAGGGAAATTAGGCCAGTTCTCAAAACCAAGTTGTAGCATACTATAACTGTAACTAAAAAGGATAAAATTGGGTCCTTGAAGGAGAAATATAGTCATGTCTAGATAACAAATATAACATACAAGAACTCTAATAAAATTGTTGAGAGAATAGCTAAAATGAGAAGGGTAGATCTCGAACATTGAAATGAGGAACCTGGGTAATTGATCCAAGTGGACATCGGTGGCCACCCAAAATATAGTTTCCATCTTGGCAGTTTTTCTACATTTTTTTCAGGTCCTAAACTTCTGGGGTTGTTTTGAGGCCCTAAACAACGTTTGTTTTTTGCCTGGAAGGGATCAGTAGATAGGTAAAATCATGTACTAGGTCATTCAGAATGTGTACTTTGTATAGCCTTAGTTTCCACCCTATAGATCCAGAAGGGAATCCAGCAGAAGATGAAAGTCAAAAAATATTTCTCGCTCGGGACTTGGTAATGTTTTTAGGGTCGTCACATGGAATATAGGAGACAACACACGACAATTGTCTTTGGACATTTATAGTGAAACAAGTGACAATCCCTGCAACTTTCTAGAATCACAAAGTTATGAAGAGGTGAGCGATGGATGAGTTGTGTCTTCATGGCATGAGCCTAGGAAATCACATCATTTGAGTTTCTATTGGGTTCTAGAAGATCTAGAAGCTCTTCCAAGCCTCTTCCAAGGATATATATAATGAAGGAAAGTCTTGAGCATGAGGAGGGAGAATCATTTGTAGAGTTATGTTGTCCAATTACATAGGTGCTTATCCAGTCACAACATCCACATTCATATTTCCTAGTCAGAATGAGAAGATAGGGAGGAGCAAAGGGGAATGCTTTCACATCCAAGGTATGATGTTTGATGTATTTCCTACATGTTAATGAATAGATCATTTTTTCCCTCTAAATGTGTTTGTGCTTGATTTGAAATAGCTTAGATCTAATCTTGTGTTAGATAAATAAGGATAGATCTAGAGAATTGGATTTTCCTAACATTAGGAGAGCAAGTAGATCAGTAGTTGTTTGTCTTCTTGTGTGCAGAAAGCATATTGTAGGCACTGGATCTTAGGAGTTTCATCAGTCGAATACATGAGGACAACCAACTATCATAAGGTGAGCATATTTCTCTTCTTGGTTAAAAGGAAAATAATTTCCTTGCATCTATGGAAACCATTATAAGTCTAGCCTCGATGTCTATCTAGGATCAATAGGCAAGTCCAAGGGAGATCTAACTTACCATAATGATAAGATTTATCCAACAACAATACTCCTTGGGCATACCTTTCCAATGGGCTACCAAGCTCCCCAAATGGAGATCATATGTAAAAGAAAATCCCCTAGGAAGTTGACTTATCAACTAACCACATTTGGGGTTAGGGTTTTGGATTTTTAGGGTTTTATCATTGATGATTTATGTTAAAAATCCTTGTCGAACTCTGTAATGATCTTCTTGTGAATGTGCGTAGTCGTCACATCTATTCTCAAAGATAAGCTACCATCATTCTAGCAAGTTCATTTCACTCTGTATTTTTACAATTCCTACATATTTCATTCATTAATAGAAATTGAATATTACTATATCTCTTTATTTCTGTCATATTTCTGTGTTTTATTTTTTCCCCTCATAAATCTAGATAATTGGTATCAGAGTAGTATGCTCTTTATTTTTTTCTTTGTTCATGTCTTGAACGATGTCGGGGTATAAGGAGTTGGGACTCAAACTACTTGAGCCTCTAAAAGACCGTCCTCACCAACCTCGATGACCTCCCATGGCGGAAGAAAAGAGAGACGAGGGAGCAGAAGATCCTATTCAACTATTGCTTGAGGAATCCCTCACATGACAGAGGGAAGAGATGATGGAAAAAAATTCCCAAATCTTTCGACAGTTATTGAAAACAACAAACACATCTTTGTCAAGTAGCCACTTTGGAGGCGCCACCCCTTTCAAGGTACAAGTTAATTTTTATATTCTCATATTTGAAGGTCAAATAGATGTGGATTCTTTGGATAAATGTTAAATATTCTAGAACTTTAGTTATCTTTCCATAATTTCTTTGATAAGGAAAATATCACCTTTGGGCTCCTTAAGGTTGTCCCCCATGTCAAAATTGGTGGGAGACTTACTGTGAGAAAAATTACACAGAGGAGTCTGGAATGTTTGAGGTCTAACCCACTTGGGACTCTTTTATGGATGTCATTAAGGAACAATATTACCATGTTGGAAACTATGATGACCAGTACATGAGATGGAACACACTGCTTTGAGAGAGGGACCAAACAGTACCAGAGTTCAAAAATACTTTACATATCTTGCGCACCAAGCTAAGTATCAAAGACTCCAAGTGGAATTTGGTTCTAAAATACCATGGGAGTCTACATAGGTACATCCAAATAGAAATGGAGTTTCTAGAAATCTTGTCACTAGGAGTTGCTTATCGATATGCTGTCAAAATTGAGAAAATTTTAAGCAAAGGAATAAGTGGGAGTTTGGATCTGCAAATACATCACATCAAAATAAGGGCAAAGGAATCCCTAGCCTATAGAATAAAGGAAAAATCAAGGATGGGAAACCATAGGAAAACCAGCCTAAACCAAAAGAAAACAAGAGTAATGGGAAGACAAAGAAAGACACTAGAAAGTGGTGTGAGTTCCATAAAATACCCTAGCACAACATTGGTGAATGTCACTTGAAGCAGTCATTGGTGTTCAAGTTGAAAGCCTCTGATTCATATCTAGGCTTCGACTTTGATTCAAAGATAGACAAGGGGAAGTATATCATTGATGCATAACTGGGAGATCCAGAGGAAGGTGAGCTCCTTTTTCGCTCACATGTGTGGGTGAAGGGTGCTCCGCTACATTTCATTGTTGATATAAGAATCCAAAAGAACCTAATATCAGTATAGGTTTTCAATAATTTGGAGTTTCCAACAACACCACATCCACAACCATACAAAATCGGGTGGCACGTCCAAGGATGAGATCTCCATGTCATCCAACAATGTTGCCTTCCCTGTGCCATCAAGCCCTTCAAGGATGAAGTGTTGTGTGATGTTTTCCCACTTGAATTTTGTGTTTTTATTTTAGTCCAACCATATATGTGAAAATTTCATACTGTATATAAATCTATACCTTGTATTGTTATTATTACTTTAGGGAGGAAAATGTACAAGATACCAGAGGTAGCTCCACCTACAGGAATATATTTGGTCTCAGCTAAGCAATGCAGGAAGGTCATCTCCCAGATGAGGAAATTTGTCTTCTTCATGATTTAATATCAAGGTGAATGGAAGGTCAAGGCCACATCCATGGCCTCTACATAGGGTTTCTCTATGCAGTGGAAGAAAGTGAAAAAATTCATGGTATGATATTGAGACATCTTCACCTTACTTACCGGGGTGCCTCTGAACTGTTAGGTCAAGAATTCAATTGATATAACTCCTTGCATGTCTTTACCTAATGGGATGGTATATTGATGCTCTCTCCTAGAAAATGAGGAAATCAAATACTAGATTCAAGAGCTACTCCAAAAAGGGCACATTCAACCAAGATCCTCACCCTATTGAAGCCCAATTGTTCTCGTGCAAAAGAAAGACAAGACTTGGTGACTTTGTATTGATTACAGAGCTCTGAAAAAAATCACAGTCATGAACCAGTACCCAATTTCTTGAATTGATGACGTTCTCAACCAACTCAAGGGAGACAAGTACTTTAGTAAGATTCATTTGAATTCTAGATATCACCATGTCCCAATAGAATCATTTGATGTATGGACGATTGCTTTCAATTCTACATAAGGTATTTTTGAGTGGTTGGTCATGCCCTTTGGATTGACGAATTCCCAAACAACTTTCATGAGGTTGATGGATGAAATCTTATGGCCCTTCAACAATTCCTTTGTGGTTTTATATCTAGATGACATCCTCATCTTCAGCAAGAGTTGGGAAGAACACTTGTATCACATCCAACAAGTCCTACACACCCTACGAAAACACAAGCTATACATTAACTTAGATAAATGATCATTGGGCATGAATAGGGTCCAATACTTCATATACATTGTAAATGAGCATGGTGTGCATTTATATCCAACCAATATCTAAGTCCTTCATGACTAGCCATCCCCGACAATACTAACCGAGATTTAGATCTTCTTTGGCCTTGCCAAATTCTATCGTAAATTCATGTTGGGGTTCTCTCATATTGCATGGCCCCTCAGCCATGTGACCAAGGGTGGTTTCCAATCCCTATTTGTGTGGGACAAGTCACAACATAAAGAATTTGATAATTTGAAACATCATCTATGCTCATCCCCGATTCTCTCCTTAATCAATCTGCAACAACCTTTTTGAGATTGAGATGGATGCTTCAGACTACGTTGTTGGTTTCATTCTCACTAATCATGGTCATCCAGTCATAAATGCAGATAAGCAATTGACTTTTAGGTCCCCACAGAAACACTGGAAACCATAGGAGGCGGGAGAGGGTCAACCAACAAGAAAACATCGCATGATAGTTGAAAGGAGCCTCCATTTCACTTAACTATCCAAGTGACTAGAGTAAGAAAAAATGTGTTTTGATGCTCAAGATCCTCCAGTATTTGGTTGAACTTCCTGTAGTCGTATTCCTTAGGAATTATAGGCTAGGAAACCATGTTCTTAGTAAGCCAATAAATCTCAATAGTATGATGAAACTTCATATCCCGATTTTTGGTGCAGCCTAAATCGAGGATGAGATCCCCCACTTGTTGATCGATGTTCCCATCATTATGGTAAGCTCAAATAATTTTAAATTCTTCCTCAATAGGCTGCATGGATTCTTTCACATAGGGAGGGACGGAATCATGATAATGTGTGACCACTTCTTTAGCATCAAGGGTCACACAAGTTTTGTGATCAGGGATAAATTTCACTCAAGAAGCACGAGGGGCCATGAAAACCATATCCATATTTACCTTCTTACCAACACACTCAGGGATGGAGATCACCAGGACAAGCATTTGAGCAACATTCCTTTCCATGAATGGAAACTTGATCATATTCTGACCTACAACCATCATCATGGTACCCATCCACTTTTTTCATCACTTGCTTCAGGTCTTAACCGTGTGGAACATGATCAGTCGTGCTAGGGGAAGTACCTAATGAAGAGACGGTGAGGGGGAACACGTCCAAGTGTATGGATGGGAGGACAAGTTCTAAACCCCCATCACTATCACCCACATCACGAATYTGGCCACTTGTCAGYCAATCTGGGGTACCAAAATTCTATTATAAAGAGCGATAAATATTCATGATTTGAGTTCTATACATTTGTTCACAAAAATTAACTATGCCATGTGTTATAATATTGTTAAGCATCACTTAATTAACTTGTTGCRCATAGTATTACTTTCAAGTTTGCAATAACTATCCAATGAATGTAAATAATAATTAATTAGGCTTGACATTGGTCACGATCTTTAGGTTTAGGGTAATGAAATCATAAGAACAAAGTGTATTAGGGAAATAGAGTTGACTTGAGGGAGAGCTAATAGGTGTGGTTGGGGCTTGTTAGCCACTTCATTTTTTGGATTGTTGAGAAATAAAGTAGAAGGAAAGGCAATGCATTACATGGATAACTTGAACGATGTTAGATGAAACCACAAGATAGATATGTATCAAATGGAGATATCTATTTTGCAACCTAAGTTGGCATGCATTAATTATGTAATGGATTTTATTTATTTATCCAATTAGGGTAGTTATCAATTGACATGGTCAACATTAACCATTGTATATTATATAAGTACACCCTTCGGGGCTACAAGAAAAAGCTTGCTAGGTTATTAGGTTTGGATAGGATAATGATTCTTAAGGTTAATTGATTGTCTTACTAAGTAGTCAATGTATTGTTGGGATGGTTGTTGTTGGCTATGGGAGAAACCCATAGTCATGATGTGATCACATTATTGTATTGGACTATGGTGATTGTTGTTTAATCAATATTTTCATTTCATTTTTAATATTGTTATGGTGTGATGTGTTCAGGTAACTTCATGTTGATCAATATATTTAGATTTAATGAATCATCTCTATCTATTCCATGAATAATGTAAAATTGCATAGTGGTAGTTATGGTTTTATGATCCAAAATGGATCCTCTGAATAATTCATCTTGTTAATTTTGTAATAAAAATTTAATTTTGCAAAATAATGTCCAAAAATTCTTCTTGACTTGGAAGATGAGATGAACCATTGTGATGGTTTTCCTTCCAAGGTATCTGATTAAATATGAATGTTGTGGAGAAGAAGGGCATTCAATGAAGGTGAGAGCTAGAGAGGAAATGAAGAAGCAGGTTACTAGCAAAACATGAGGGACTCGGAAGAAAAAACATGTTTAGAGATCGAAGGTTGTCAATAAGCCAAAACTATCTGCAATTTTTTCAGTGAGTAAATATGCATTAAATCCTTGATTGGGAATGCATTTCTCACCCTTGTAATCATTTCTCGAGAAAAAATAAAAACCCCATTGAATGTTGGTTTTCCCATTTGGGTTTCTAGGGTAAAATATATGTCTTATGGTGTGAATTCATCGTTGTGTGATCAAGTTCAAGTAGGCTTGTTTCAATTTTGGATTAAATCTTGGTTTATGCACTACATTAATTCACACCACCACACATGCAACTTGATTCCTCCTTTTTTGGGATGTGACATGGGTTATGTATTACAACACTAGTGCTATATTTCTTTGATTCATTAGGATTGATTCACAACATTACATCATGATCATTGGATAAACATATATGATTAGTAAGTTCTTGGATATAGAAGCAATTTTTATTGTTTAATAAGGTCCCATGTATGTTGTGAACACATGGGCCAAAATAAAGTGCTATAAAGAGTGATACCCAGAGCCATCATATGGGTTAACCACATGGCTACAACCACTCTTCTCTCAGTAGTACTTTGATTTGTGGAATCATTTGTATACAAAAAAAAAATTTAGAGGATGTGCCATAGAAACCTATAGCCATACCCCCTAGTCATGTGCACTGTAAATTATGGTTGTAGTCCAATCACTCACCCTCAAGCTGGTGAATATTGGAATTTATCACAACCCCCATACAAACATATTGATGTTTGATTTTTAATTGAGCTTGATTTCTCTTGGCACTATACACTAATATATCCCTCTAACATGTTCATGCATTCAATTATTACTTAAGCCCGAAGATTTTAATGAACAACCTATAACACCCATGAGTTAGAATGTTGTATGAACACCATCTAGGCCCATATAATTTTACTACATGTACAACATATTCAATGTGGGATGAAGAATTGACAACAGATAGAAGTCAAATCTTGAAAATCTAGAACTAAGCATTGTCAGAGTTAACTGCTTGGTATAATTGTTGGGTTGAATTTTAAAAACAATTGGGTGGTGATTCAATTGGTTTAATAAAATCAAATTGTCGAGCTTGACATTGCAATATAGTAGAGTTTGTTTAAAAATTTATATAGCCACCACAAGCTATCAATCCAAAACTTGAAACTAAAATAGAACAAAACCATTCTTATATGCATGTTGGATATCCATAGTAGAGAGCCTTGAACTAAGATTCCTTATTGTTATTGTATTATTGGATGATTATTTTTTTTTCATTTTACACAGAACATATGACAAGAAGCATTTAAATCAATTATGAAGAGAAATACAATTGAATTCATTTTATTTCATAGATTTTTTGTGATGGTGAAACAGGTGGGCCATAGGCCTACCATTTAAGGATAATATGGTATTAGAGTAGGCTCATCAAAGACCTTGGCATATCTACCATGGGAAAATACTTGAAGAGGGATAAGATGGAAGAGTTAAGAGAGCTCGACAAGCAAATCCAAGATGAAATCCAATATTGGAGGCATAAAGTAGATGAGCTAGAAAAATAACTTGGCAAATTATAGGACTCAACCATTATCGGGACATAATAAAGAGAAGATTGCATCTCTTTCAATTGGGGGATAAATTCACTTAGTTGGATATTAATTGGCAATAGGATAGGTTCATTGAAATGATTTCTCAACTATATTGAGATTTGGCAATAAAGTAAGAGGCATTGAAGAAACTACAAGTAGATGTCTAAGAGACCAAGAAATCCCCTTCCATTTTCACTATAGAAACCAACACCATGATGGATTCAAGAATGGAAAAATCACCTCAAATATCATTTCTCAAAATCCCTTTAGTGATTTTGAAAATCACACTAAAGGCATTAGTTCTAGGTTATTTAGGTGAATGGGCTATAATGGCCAAGGGATTGTGATTCCCATTGTATCTCAATAGAGGCCCAAGTATGAAGGTATAGGATTTGGTGGACAAGGAGCTACCACAAGATAATCTCAAACCAACTTTTTTAAGGCAATAGGAACTAGAAAAGAATCCATTCCCATGGAGGAAAAGGAAACTAGAAAAGGAGTGGATAGTGAGCCACTCAAATATTCCTATAGAGGCTTGGAAGAAGGAAACAAAGGGATGATTCTACCACCCAAATATGCTCCAACACTTGGGGTACCAAGAAAATAAGATGGAAATCATAGTCACAAATACAAAAGGTGTGKCATGGTATCTTTGATTGCTTTCTATTGCAATAAAATAGGTCAYGAGGCTAGAAAATGTTGGTACTATAGAAGGCTACGTATCCCATGTAGGAATTATTTCCAACACTACATATTAACTAGACAATGGGAGGAAAAATGTTSTAAGTTTCACATAGAACTCCATCACAAGAATTGAACAACCAAGAATAAATTTTGGAGATTCAAGGTCAAGGGGAAAGAGGAGCTACTTGTTCCTACAACCCAAGGAGCAGTGGTTGTCCAACGACCTATTGCAGTAGAGAATGTCATATCTAGCCATGAGATGGAAAATAAGATTATTCCAAAAGGCAATCCCTATTCATCTCTTATCTTGCAACCTGTAGCAGAAGCACCCCTTCTTCGAGGTATGCCAAAGATTGATGTAGAGTTGATACATAACATCCAAGAGATAGATTTAATATGTGAAAGTAGAGGAGGAAAGAACACAATTATAGAGAAGAAGACCAAGAATTGAGTAGAATATTTTGGGGACCAAAATCCTCTAAATGGGAAGGTGCGATCCAAAATGGATCCTCTGAATGGTTTATCTTTTTAACTATGTGATAAAAATTTAATTTTGTTGAGTAATGTCCAAAAATTCTTCTTGACTTGGAATATGCAATGAACCATTGTGATGGTTTTCCTTCCAAGGCATCCCATTAAATATTAAGGTTATTGAATAATAATAGCATTCGATGAAGGAGAGATTTGTAGAGGAAATGAATAAGTAGGGTAGTACCAGAGCATGAGGGACTTGGAAGAAGAAGCATATTGGAAGATAAAAAGTTGTCCTTGAGCCAAATACATAAGCAATTTTTCCAGTGAGTAAAGATGCATTAAATCCTTGATTGGGAATGCATTTCTCACCCTTGTAACCATTTCCTAAGAAAAAATAAAATCCCCATTGAATGTTGGTTTTCCCATTTGGGTTTCCAAGGTAAAATCTATGTCTTACGGTGTGAATTCATTGTTATGTGTTCAAGTTCTTATAGGATTGTTTCAATTCTAGATTAAATTTTGGTTTATGCACTGCATTAATTCACACCACCAAACATGCAACTCGATTCCTCCTTGTTTGGGATGCGGCATGGGTTATGTAGTACGACACTATTGCTAGATTGCTTTGATTCGTTAGGATTATTCCACAAAATTCCACCATTATATGTGTGTGTGTGTGTGATTTATTAAGATCTCATGTATGTTGTAAACACATGGGCCAAAATAAAGTGTTGTATGGAGTGATATATATAGTCATCGTATGGGTTAACCACATTCCTAAAACAACTCTTTTGTCAAACACTACTTTGATTCATGCAATCACTGGTAGGCAGAGTTTGTTTGAGAGGATATGACATAGAAACCTACAACCATATCTCCCTCATATTTTGAATTGTAAATGTTGGCTAAAATCCAATCACTTTCTTTCAAGTTGGTGATGTGGGAATTTATCATAGCCCCCATACAAATGTGTCTAAATTTGAGTTTTAATTGAATGTTGATTTCTCTTGGCATTATACACCAAGACGTCCCTCTAACATATTCATTCTTTCACTTATTAATCAAGCCAAAAGAATTTAATGAATAACCAATAGTGTCCATGAGTTAGAATGATGTATGAAACCTCTGAACCTGTATGATTTAATTTCCCCTACAATGTATTTAGTGTGGGATGAAGAATTGTAATAGATATAAGTAAAGTCTTGAAACTACAGAAATGAGCATTGATGTAGTTTAATTGCATGGCAATTGTTGGGTTGAATGTTACAAAAAATTGGGTAGTGATTTAGTTGGCTTGTCAAAATCAAATTACTAAGTTTGAAATTACAATACAACAAATCTTGATTGAACATTGGTATGGCCACCACAAGCTATAAAGTCAAGACTTGAAACAAAAAAAATAAAATTCATTCATGTATGCCTATTGGTGATTAATCGAATAAAGCCTTGAAATCACATTATTTATTGTTATTGCATTATTGGATGGTTGTTTTGATTGCATTTTACATAGAGAGTAGAGGACAAGGATCATTGAAATCAATTTTGAATAGAAATCCAATTAAATTAATTTCATTCAAAAATCACACTAGAGGCATTTCAAAAAGCACACTAGAGGCATTGGTTCTAATTTATTAAGGAAAAAAGACTATTGGGGCCAAGGGCTAGGCAAGAAAGGACAAGGAATTTTGATTCCCATTATATCTCAACAGAGACCCAAGTATGAAGGCCTAGGATTGAGTGGACAAGAATCCAAGACAAGTTTAGCTCAAACCATCTTTGTCAAGGAAAGAGAAACTGAAAAAGAATAAATTCACATGGAGGAAAAGGTAATTGGTAAAAGAGTGGGAAACAAGACAGTTAAATATGCTTGTAGAGGCTTGGAAGAAGTCACCAAAGGGATGATTCTACCAACAAATATGTTCCAAAACTAACAAATACTATCATGGTTGTCGAAGAAATGTTAATTGTTTATTAAGATCTCATGTATGCTATGAACACATTGGCCAAATTAAAGTGCTATATGGATTGATATCTACAACCATCATATGGGTTAACCACATGCCTACAACCATTGTTCTCTCAACACTGCTATGATTTTTGGAATCACTAGTATGCATAGTTTGTTTGAGAGGTTGTGCCATAGAAAATTACAACCATACCCCCCTCATCCTATGTGTTATAAATGTTGGCTACAATCCAATCACTCACCCTCAAGATGGTGAGTTTGGGATTTACCACAATCCCCTTACAAATGTATCTACATTTTATTTTTAAATGAGCATTGAGTTCTCTTGGAACTATACACCAAGAAGTCCCTCTAACTTGTTCATACATTCACTTATTACTCAATCCATAAGTGTTTAATAAATAACCAATATCACCCATGTGTTAGAATGTTGTATGAATGCCCTCTAGGTCTATACAATTTCATTGCCCATATAATGTATTCAATGTGGGATGAATAAGTGACAATAGATAGAAGTCAAATATTGAAAATCTAGAACTGAGCATTGCCAGAGTTTAATTGCTTGGTACATTTGTTGGGTTGAGTGTTATAAACAATTGGGTGGTGATTTAGTTGGTTTGACATAATCAAATTGTTCAGTTTGAAATTGCAATGCAATGGAGTTTGAGTGAACAATGTTTTGGCCACCACAAGCTATCAAGCCAAGACTTGAAACCAAAATTGGACAAAGTTGTTCTTATACACGTGTTGGTGATTAATAGAAAAAAACCTTGAACTTAGATTCCTAATTATTATTACATTATTGGTTGATTGTTTTGCTTGCAACTTACATAGAGAGTAGAGGACAAGAAGCATTGAAACCAATTTTGAATAGAGATCCAATTGAATTAATTTTATCCTGTAAAGTATCTCTCTAGGTGAAATGGTTAATCCATATTCCCATTATTTATGGATCATTTTATCCTGAATGTATAAGATCTTAATCTCATCTTGAAACTTCCATGTCTACCCTTAAAAGTCTCAGTAGTGTTTGGGGTGAGAATTTTCCCTTTAGGGATGGAAAATGCCAACATGCTAGACTACAATGGAGCCTTTTGTTGTGCTGATTAATTGGGTTGGTTTTCATTGATGTCAACCCTTAAAGAAAGTCAGGTAGCACAAAGGTTTGGGTAATGGACCCAAGTTTGTTTGATGGATAATGGTATGAGTTTTGATATATTTGTAGGTAAGACTATTCTATATGGATAGTACATGTCATGCCATTTTCAGTGGTATGTGGAACGTCACATAACTCCTCATGGTTAGAGAGTTATGGCCATATGAAGTTGGAGAACCCTCATGAGTCATCTAGAAGCCCCAAAAGGTCTAACTAGTCAAAGTGTTTGCAAAGAAGAAATTATTTAAATAATAAAGTGAAGTGATGAGTGTACTATAAGTCAAAGAGGATGCAAAAGAAATTATTTCAATAATAAAGTTAATGGAGAACTTACTAATTATGGAAAGTGGTTAAGTTAAGTGGACAAGTGATTATACATGGGTTAACCCTAAAATAAGGAAAGTGGGTTAAGATGGTAAAAAGATAACCTCTTAAGGATGCTACATGAAAGTATAAATAAGAGGCAAGGCTCTCTTATTTAAAGACACTTGAACCTATTGAATATCATTGAATATCTATTTTGTGAAAGGTTATTTGGGTAGGTATTATTGATAGAGAAAAGTGCAGCAGGAAAAGTGCGGTAGAAAAAGTGCGGCAGAAAAAGTGTGGCAGAAAAAGTGCGGCTGAAAAAGTGCGATAGAAAAATCACGGCAGAAAAATTGCGACAGAAAAAGTGCGGCAAAAAAATCACGGGAGAAAAAGTGCGATAGAAAAATTGCGGCAGAAAAATTGCGACAGAAAAAGTGCGGAAGAAATATCACGGCAGAAAAATCACGACAACAACATGCTTGGGGTCTATTTATGAGAGATAAGGAACATCTTGTTTGAGGTATGTTTTGTGAGCTAGGATTTAGCTCTTGAGATGGTATTGGATGTTTAGTAATGTTGCATATATCAGATTTGTTGAGGGATACAGTTGGTATTTTGTTGTTAGTATTTGGCATATGGGTATTGGTCTTTTGATTGTGATGTGTTGCTAAAATTGTTGGTTTAGCTTGAGGCTACATAACAATGAGGTTGTGGCACATGGTTTGATGTAAGGGTTTATAGTATTTGGTTTATGAATAGAGTGATGAATTGTTAGATAACTTTTGATGGTTATATTGGTGTATGTATTTGGTATATGGTTGAGGTACATGTTGGGTACATGGTTGGGACAAGTAGTTGATGAGTTGGCACATACATGAGGTGTATAGTTCATGATGTTGGTACATCTTGATGAGTCATAGTTGATCTGTAGTTGATATATGATTGGTACATACTTGGTACATGGTTGGAGGCACTTGTTAGTAGTATTGTTGACACATCGTTTATGGATGATGTAGCATACTTGTCTTGGTAGATCGTATTTGGTTGATAAGATTGATGAGACATGTTGTGACAGGTTGTTTGGACAGGTTGTTGTGACAAGTTATTTGTATAGTTTTGGTGCATGGTTGATGCACTTGTCGATGGTACAAGTTGAGGTATAGGTTGATACATGGTTGATGCATGGTACATGTTGGTTCATGTTATTGTTACAGGTTGTTTGGTGCAGGTTGATTGGTACAGGTTATTACAGGTTAACAATGGCAGTGGTTGATTCAGTGACAGTGACAGGTTGTCTAAATTTGGCATTTATATTTCAGGGTGGTTGGACGGGGAAAGGATATGTGGTTGTAGCCACCTTCCGGTTGTAGCCAAAGAACATAGGGGGTTGTATCCTCCTTCTAGTTGTAGCCATAGAATTGGGGAGTTGGAGATTCCCTCAGGTTGTAGCCTAAGAAACTAGGGGGTTGTAGCCTCCTTCTGGTTGTAGCTAGAGAATTGGGGAGTTGGATCTTCCTTCATGTTGTAGCCTAAGAAACTAGGGGGTTGGAGACTCCTTCCAGTTGCAGTTGGAAACAAAGGAAGTTGGTGCTTCCAATGAATGTAACTCTTAAATACATATAAGAAAAATCATTATGTGGTTTTCTCCCGCTTTGGGTTTCCACGTAAAACACTTGTGTACTGTGTATGTGTATGATTACTCATTTGTTCATTGTTTATTTACTATGAAACTATTGGATGATAATTCTACATTGATATAACACTTTATTTTTATGGTTGAAAAGGACTGAATTTCTCTATTATTGATTCACCCCCCTCTCAGTAATCCAACAATTGGTATCAGAGAAGGTTCCTTTAGAAATCATTTTAATCACTGAAAGGTAGATCATGGAGAGAAACAACATGTATAAAAATGGAATACCACAGTTTGATGGACAAAAGTATGCATTTTGGAGAAAAAGGATGAAAACATATATACAGGCATGAGGATTTGAAATTTGGTAATCTATTGTAGATGGATACAAAGAACCAGCAGTTCCACCGACAAATGAAAGGGCAATAAAACTCGAGAAAAATAATTCCAAAGCCACCAATGCACTTCTAAATGGTCTTTGTGAATCAATATACACAAAAGTTATACATTGTAAATACACTAAAGATATTTGGGACAAGCTTCAAAATATTTATTAAGGAGATTCAAAAGTCAAAGCAACAAAGCTTCAAACTTACAGAGGTCAGTTTGAACAACTAAATATGAAGGAAGACGAGAATATTGTAGCTTACTTCTTACGAGTTGATGAAATGGTAAATGCAATCATAGGATTGGGAGAAGAAATTAAATAATCTGTAATTGTTCAAAAGGTACTAAGATATCTTCCTATGAAATTTGATCCTAAGATATCAACACTAGAAGAAAGAGAAGATATAGACTCAATAAGCATGGACAAACTACATGGAATCTTCACAACATATGAAATGAGAACTGAACAGGAAAATCCAGATATAAAAGAAGCATCTTTCAAAGCATCCAAAAGGTCAAAGAAAAAGGAAAAAGAACATAGCAGCATCATCGACATCTCAGAAGATGATGAAAAAATGGACAACTTCGTCAAAATATTAAACAAAGGAACCAATGGTAGATATAAAGGTAAGTTTCCATTGATTTGTTTTAATTGTGATGGTATTGGTCATTTTGCTAACAAATGTCCTCATAAGAAAAATAAGAGGAAAGATGAAGATTACTCAAATAGAAAACAAACATAAAGGAAAAAGAACCACAAAGAAAGATTTCAAGAAAATCTTATGCACCAAAGAAGACATCTCCTCATCAGATGAAGATGAAGTCAATGACAGTGAAACATAAAGAGTTATATTCATGATAGTAGAAGACTCTGATAAAGAAGACACTGAAGAAGAATATGAAGAGGCAAAATTTGACTACCAAGAAGAATGTTTGTGTGCCATAGAAGTTGTAAGAAGAGAAAAGAAGAAAAACAAGAAGCTACAAGAAGAACTAGACAAGAAAGAAGACACTCAGGAACTAGAAAAAATGATCACAAATTTGAAGGTTCAAATAGAATAAGATAAAATAATTGAAGAAGTACTAAAAGAACAGCTAGAAGAAAGAGACAGGATCATTGAAAATTTGGAAGCAGAGATTGTCACATTAATAAAGGATCTTCAAGATAAAAATATGCAGAACAACTCAAAAGTTTTGGATAACATTATCAACAGTCAAAAGCCTCATCATGACAAGTCTGGACTTGGATACAATCAAATAGAAAAGGGATCAAGCTCCAAAACAACATAATAATAAACATATGAAAAATGCTACGCAGAAACAATCAAAGAGGATATGAAGACCTACAAAGAAGATTACAAAGAAGAGGATATCTATCCACCGAGAAGATTCAGATTTCAGAATCAACGGTCAATAGATAGTCCTCGGGAAGAAGAAGGATTCATAAGAACAACTCCTTTCAAAAGATCTTAAACTCCCAGGTATCAAACTATATTTTTTGGTTTATATTATGTATGTAATAATTTTGGACATAAATCTATGAATTGCAGAGCTAACATCAGGAAAATAAACAACTTTGAAATACATACCCAAAAGGGTTATCTAAGAAGGCCCAGTAAAACACAGAGAAGAAGTTTCAACATGTTTGAATCATTGAGAATTGAAGTGGAATGATACAAGTGTAACAAATTTGGACACATGGCCAAATATTTTAGAATGATGGTTCCTCTTAGAGAACCACAACATAACAACAACAGTCACAGACATGAACCTCAAAAGAGAACATGGATAAGAAAGCAGAATCAGTATAGCAATGAAGAATGCACACTTGCTCTACAAGATAAGAATAAGAAACATGGTTGGTATGTTTATAGTGGTTGTTCAAAACACATGACATGTGATAAAGACA
>SNQJ01S0124548.1:43757-58188 GCA_010110895.2 Picea sitchensis | reverse complement strand
ACTATGAGCTACTTATCGTCTAAGTAAACCGTCAAGAAATTATGAAAGAAAAGACTTTTCTTGGTTACTAATGCAAACCAACAACTATTTAACCAAACAAAGAAATAAAAGATTTTTTTTTATTTGAATGCTCACAAAGCAAAAGGAAAAATATCAACAAGTAAAGACCACGAAAACTTTTGGCCTAAGCATAGATCACAAAGAGTCACTCTAAAAATAACACACAAGCAGATTAAAAAGGACTCTCACACTTGTTTAAAAACCCTATGAAAGGAAAAATCCGAGAAAAATTCTTAATGAAAAAGGAAGTTATTGTTGTGATCAAACCTAAGCTACTGATTGCTATGACAAAGACCAAAAAACCTGAGAGGGATAAACTCTTGACAAAGAAAAGGAATACTGCCTCTCCTTAAACAAAAATTTTCTCAATAGGCACATTGCTAACATTTCAACAGCCAGCGTGTGCACGCGAGCTGTGTAATGTCAGGGCGCGTGTACATGCGTGCAGACCTTATGCAGGTCATGTGTACTTTTGAAACTCTTAAAAATGAAAAGAAAAACAATCAGGCACTGGCAGAGACTATTGGTACTGAGGACCAGAATCTCTTGAAGACTCAAAAACTCACTTTGACAGAAAACACAAAACAATTCCAAGAAAATTTCACAGAACAAACCAATCTGAGGTGGAACCTAAGTTATAAACTGCAAACAACAAAGACTAGAATGAGTTCCAGAAAACCCCTGAGAAGGATGACTTCTAACAGGGGAGAGGATGATTGCGGTACACGTGCACATGCCTTATACAGGCCGTATGTACCTCTATGGGTCCCGTAAAAAACAATATGCATTCAAGCAAAGAAACATAGATAATTTCTATGGAAGACCATAATCTCTTTTAGCTCAGACTTTTGCAGAAACTTTAAAAACAAGGAATGAAACCAGTTTTTTTAAAAATACCCAAGAAAAAATATTCCCAGAAACCCTAGAGCTCCCCAATATGGTTTCCAATTCTATTGTGAGTGGGAAATCCCTCTATGGACTAGCACTTAGGGTTTTATCATTCATGTAGGAAAGACCTAAAGATTCCTACTTTTTACCGTCATCTCGAACCTAATCCCCATTATTCTTAAGAAAATACGTAGTTAATAAGATTAAGTGAACATACCTTATTTTTGGCGTTTGATATCGATCCCTCTTCACGCTTGGTCGCTCTTTGACTGCAACTCTCCTCCCAAGGCTGACCTACATTCACAAAAGACAAACAAAGAACTCCACACACATTTGATTACAGATTAATGGGTTAGAGATTTAATGAACATGTACACAATAAATAATGAAAACCTCATATGGTGGGATGGGAAAAGTACTTCTTTATTATTAACTTCACTAAAGAAACTTACAATGATGAAGTCGGCCACTACTCCATGAACTTGGTCCGAGGATCCTCTTCAACTGTCCTCCAACTGCTTTTCTCTATACTTCTCTTTGCACAAGGATGGCTAAAGGTTGGGACAAGGGGAATGCTCAATTGGGTATCGTCTCTTTACTATGATTTTCCTCCTTTCAAATGGGACCCCTACCCCTTATTTTATAGGCTAGAAGGAGGTAGGTATTTGGTCGAATGACCATCCATGCATGGCCGAAAGGTTTAGTTAACTTTCACAAAGTTGTGTGTTCCGTCAACAACTTTCCTTTTTTCCATGCTTTTGTAGGTACATGTGGGCTGTATTGGAGAAAATAGTGTGTACATGCATGCAATAATGTAGCAGGGCACGTGGGCCTTTATAAAGGTAGTTTTTAAGAAGAGTTGTTCAATACTGGCTTGGAAAAGAAGGCATATGGGATGGTATGATGTCAAGTAAGTATGTCTGGTGCAAATTAGAGTTATAACAATTGGATTCTCCATCTCTTTCTCTGGCTTCAAGATAATTTTCCTCATCATTAAGGATCTTCCACCTTCTGCATCTTCTGCCTCAATAGTTCTCCTTTGTGCTTCTGAAATGTGAGCTTCGCCTCCTCCATCCCTTTTTTTATCAAGACATTCAAAATATTTGTGTCCAATCTTTCCACAGAAAAAACACTTTATTTCACCTCCTCTACCCCTTCCTCTTTCTCTTTCTTGAGGAAAAGTGTTCCTATCGGCATATTGTCCTCCTTGTTAGCTTCCTCCCCTTTCTGGGTGGTTATGATGTTTATTTTATTCATCCTTGGGATTCTGTACTCTGTCATGGGAAATTGCTTTGCCTCTGCTCTGACTTCTACCTTTGCCCCTTTGACCTTGCTTTTAGGCGAATTTCACTTCTTCCTTTGAAGAAATCTGATAAACATCTTCCACATTCCTGATTGTCACCATGCTCATCTCATCCTCAATCTCATATCTCAGGCCATTCATGTATCTGGCGAATTTTTCATCATCACTCTCGCGATGACAAACTCTCATGTTTAGTATGTAAAATTCCTTAGTGTATTCCTTCACTATCATCCTTTTCTGTCTCAAATTTTGCATTCTTCGAAAAAGATTGATTTGATAATCCCTAGGTATGAATTTGTCTTTCATCTTGGTGACCATCGTGTCCCAGCTTTTGATTCTTTGTTTGCCTTTGCAACGGATGTCAGCTTGTAGTTCATCCCACCACAGTGTTGCATGCCCTTTTAGTCTAGTGTCTATGTGCTTTACTTTCTCATCTTCTTCGATATCCTCATAGTCGAAGTATTTATCCAGAGCTCTCAACCAATATAGCATCTCTTCAACGTATAAGTTTCCTTCATACATCATGATGTCCATTTTTTCTCTAGCCCCTATTCTTGCAACAACTTTGAAAAGATGTTCTTCTACAGCATCTTCGACTACAACTTCTTCTTCGGCTCTAGCTTTGTTTTAACTTTCAGCCTCACTGATATCTCCAATATCAGGTGTTCGCCTATGTTCTTCCTCCATAACATCCAATCAAGCACAAATTTCTCTCATTTCCCTTTCCATGGATGGATAAAGCATAGGTCTCTCTTGACTTCTTCTCAACAACATTGTTTCAATCTGTCCACGAAGAATTCAAATCACAGTTGTCCTTTGTTTTCCCTCTACAGAAAAAAAAAAGTTGTTAGCTATGATACCACTTGACACAACACCCCTACCTCAGCGGGAACCTTCAATGAATATAAAACCACAAGTCCTTCTAGAATTTACGCTCGCACGAACAAGCACTAGGCTCATACCTCCACTCCCCGTGACCACCGGTGTGATCACTGACTTAACCCAAATGGCTCTTCAAGTTCGAGACTTTGCATTTCATGATTTTTGGATTCCTTATGCAAGTCACCTCGACTCCTCCGATTCGCAAAAACCAAAAATGGGCTAACGGTCCACTAACTCCTCCCTTATGATTCCACCATATGACCTCCAGCCAAATCCTGGGGCCTCACTTTTGAGCGCATCGGAATTTCATGACTTGTGAGTTCACGATGCGACTCTTCTCCTTTTCCCCGAAGTTCAAACTCATGACTTACTTGCTATAGATCAATAGTCCAGAACTTCCCAAGATCTAAAGGTCTAGATCATGTTGGGATTTCACATATCGGGGATTCCAGAAAACAACTTTCTCCACACTTATGACTTCCAAAATGTCAATATCTCAGAGCGTCCAATCAACGACTCTCGTTCCTCAATATCTAATGACTGTTATCTCTCCTGAGATTGCGAGTGTTGAAATACACTCGGCCTTATCCTCTCCGTTGATTCATTGAATCCAATGGTCCACGAAAAATTAGTGTTTCTCCCTCAGAGTATTTCAACCGTTCATTCATGTTCTCAAAGACTCTTGGACAAACAATTGGTGTCAACCCTTCTGATCTTAGTTTCTGCGAGGTGATTTTGAACCCTGTCCTTCCTTTTAAATTTCCAAGTCTCTATCCCTCATGAGCTTGATTCTTGCTACAAACTCAAGGATTCTAAGGAATCATTCACACACTCCTTGCGGCCTTCACAATAATCTCTGATTATCTTATGTCTTCAATTATGCGCACTCGTGACAAAAGTTCTTCAACCACCCACTTGGTTGGAAAAGTCTCAGACTTCAACCTAGCCTATGCACACCTTGCATGGCTCTGTGCTATGCTTTTACTTCTGTTGGTACGAGGACAACTCTATCTCTCCTGATATTTTCTGAGGTGAAACTCAAAATCTCGTCAATGCACTCCAAATGGTAACCATCACAACACAATGAAACTGAGTCAAAGCATTCTTATATTAACTCAAGTGCTTCTGTACATGGGTTCTATAGCAACAACTATCTTCTTATACAACTTCTATAGTCTTTGTTCTTATATGCTCTCTTTCTCTACAAMTTCTATCTTACAAATGAGAATTATCATAATACCATACATCTACGAGGGAGATTTCTTGATTTTTCCCTCTTACAACTCTAAGCTATCTTATCGAATTAAAATCTCTACAACTACTTTACATTGATTACATTAATTGTCTACAACCGAAAGATGAGAGAAATGCTCAAGATCTGTGTTACAATCCCCAAATTATTTAAGAGAACTTATGTCTCTCCAGATATTAAATTAATGTGCCATCCTTTTGAAATTCAAAATATCTTCAAAATGTGTGTTGGTGCGTATCCAATTGTCCTCCGCTTGTGCTTTCTTGCGATGCTCCTGCATCAGTTTTTGCATTCCTTTTATGTTCTCCCTTCTATTGTAGTCATCTATCTCACCCATCCACTGGGGAGGACTACTACCATAGCTTCACTCCTAGTCATCCCACATGAACTAGAGAAGCTAAGATGATAGCCTGGGGAAGACTAAACTCCCTTTCCATGATCCACACAGGATCACGACAAAAACCTCAAGAGCCAACTAACCATTCCACATGGTCAAGGTTTGTGTTCCAGGCTACTCAATCCTTGGCCAGAGGAGAGTATCTACCCACTGCCCCTTGGATAAACAACCACACTCCTCTCTATGAGGGTGGTCACACTCCTCTCTATGAGGGTGGTCACACCCCTCTCTACGAGGGTATTCTAGCATGTCCCTAGAGTATCCAAAACTCAACACTTGGACAGAGGCCAACCTTGGCAAATTTATCATTCCCCTTCTCTACGAAGGTCTCTTCCTTCTCCTTCTCTATGAAGGTCTAGCTATGGGATCTGAAAAAAATCTCTTGTGGTCCAAAATCTTTCCATGGTATAATACCATGCCACCCATCCGTTGGGCACCATCCATCTACTAGATAACTTTCATCTTGATCAAAATATCTCATTACTCATCCTTGAATCTATCTTCTGTAATATCCTAGGTGCCTTATTGAGTTTGAACATTTCTTTCTTTCTGACTTCATACTGTATCAACCTGTAGTTACTTGCATCTCGTCAACTATATCTGAGTATCCATATTTCTCTTCATCTTGAAAATTTATGTTCTGCATCTTTAGGAGCCTCCTGCTCGTATATAAATACTGCATATTGTCTAGTTCTTACTGAGTGTCACCATATCATAAGTCCTTCTCATGCTATCTAACTTCTGCAATTCAAGGCATCGGTTATTTCTTCCGAGACCTGTAAACTTACTTGCAGTATGCTTTCTAAGATATGTCACTTAGCCAATCAGTTAGTAACAATAAGAAGTAATCAAATAAAACTATATCATGATTTCTATCATAGTAGTACACATATTTTCTTAAGCAAAACTTGTTCAACCATGTACACATCTGAAACCTTAATCATGAATAATACATTTGAACTCTTTTTCACTCTAGCCATGAAATTACCAAATGTTCCATTACTATCATAGCTAAACACATACCTTTGTCACTCTCATGAGTGATCATGCATGAAATAAATATTTTATCTCCTTCTTTATCCTCTTCTTTGATACTTCCTTCATGAATCTGCATAGACACTGAAATAAAAACAAGGTTAATTAACATTCTCACAAAATCTAACTTGTAATATTAAAGTATTAAAGTAAACAAGATACTAAAATAAACATGAATACTTATCTTTTTGTAGGGGATGCTCCATGGACTCCACCATTTTGCTATCTTTTTGAGGAGCAATATATTCAGCTTAAGTACACAATCCTCAATTTATCTTAAATATTTCTTTGAGGAGAAAGATTCTCTTCCTCTACCACATGTCTTGATGATTTATTTTTGCTTTTCCTTGAGAGTCCTTAGAAAGTGTCCCCAAATTTTTGGCCGGTTAGTAGCATCGATTTTTGAAACATATTTCTTCTTATCAAGAACTCTTACAGAATTATCTTCTTTATTGTTCTTCCTGAAAGAACTTCTTCTATTCTTTTGAGTTGTAAGAGATTTCTCTTCATCAACAATTAATCTCTTTTGTTTCTCTACAAGTCTAGATTCTTCTGTAATGAAATCGCCCATAACTTATCAAACTTGTTAACTTGCTTCTTGCACACTCCTTGTACAAAAGGAATCAAAATGTTGGAAACCATTTAGGGTTTGGTTACAAGCTCCTTGTCACCAATGACATCTCCAATAATACAATAGCCGATCTCTAATATGAGAAACTCTCATAAGGTAGGATGTGACATATTCTTAGTTTTCCATCTTCATATTACATCGTGATTTCTGCGACAAGATTTCATCTAATGTCTTTGCTTTCATGACATGTTGAGTGCTTCTTACATTTTCCTTGTTGTCTATAGTTCACATATATGAGGGATCAAGTGATCCTTTACTAAATCGACATGATTCTCTTTTCTTTCTTTTCATTCTTCTTATTCTTGGTCTTTTCTCTTCTTCCTCTGGTTCGAACACCCCTCATGTGTTCTAGGGAGATCATTTCTCATCTACGATCCTCGCAGCTTATACTTCAGATATAAGTTTCCGAGGATCCCTTATGACTGTCTTCTACCCTCCTTTTTTTAAGTAACCATTCTTTATTGATTAGAAACCTTGGCCTCGGTCTGTATAGAAATAATAAAAATCAAATTTCTTGGATCGGCCCCGAACTCACGGAAGAATTAACTCTGGAATGAGGGTGAGTATGTTTGGTGCCTGGATTAGTTTTGAAAATTCAAAATTTTACCCTTTAAAGGCTGAATGCGAATTTGTACTTACGGTATTGGTTACGGTTTCACGGTACTTACGAGGCCACTTTTGGTTTTCACGGTACTGGAGTTAAAATAGGAGTTTCACTTTAAGGGTTCTATCCTTTGAAAGGTGTGCTCAAGGTGCCAAAATATTCACTAGGGTAGGGCACACTTTTCTAGATGTTTTGGGCTGAAAAGCTTCACCACCAAAAAAACCCTAATTTTCTTGGCCCGCAATACTTGATGATGACATTTTTGCTTATCGATTGAAAGGTGCTCTCCATCATCTTAGCTTTGATACAATGTTAGTTTTTGAGATATTATTAGGTTTGTTTTTCAATTTACTAGATAAAAATAGCGTAGGTAGGATGTGAGGAGAACCTGATCTAGAGATGCAACATTTATCCTAGGAAACCCTCGTGGGGAGAAACCCAATAAAGCTTCTTTTAATATAGATTCAATAACCCAAAGTACTTGAAATAACTCTCTCTCTCTCTGAGATACAAACTACCATGATGCTAGACGGAAAAATAATCAAAGACTATTGAATATCCTCTCCCAATTAATGCACCTCACTCTCTTCCTTCTTCCGACAATGAGTAGCTAGCAGTCAATACTTGTGCATTAGATGAGTGAGTTGGTGAGTGAACAAATGGTGGTTCTTCCTTTATTTATACAAGCCCCGGCAAGTCTTTGAAGGAGGTGTCTCTTCAGCGGGAAACTTGTCTTTAAGATTGGTTAGAACCACTTTAATTTGCACGGGGGCAATTCTTAATTTCATATATTACAATTAGGGTTTGACCAATCCACAAAAGGGATTTTGTCGATTACAATGCCAACATGATCAATCCACAAAGGGGTAAGAATATTCTTTTCGCGATTTACACAATATTCCAACATAATAAACATGTTTCTTTAAATTTATGGCTAGATTTAGAATTTTGAGATGATTTTTCAAGGTTTTTTGGCAAAAAGGTATAGTATTTCTAGGGCTATGGATTACTGTTATCACACAAACTTATTGAGTCTTGTGGGTTTTGTGGTTTCTACCTAAGTCAGGTTTTCCTTCTCTCTCTCCTTTCCCACGGACCAATTCTTAAGTTTTCCCCTTAGTCTTGTAAATTCTTTTCTTTCCCTCTGTATGTTTAAGAGTTCACAGTCTCTGTTTTTCTAGCTTTCCTTGTTAGTCATCGAATCCTCTATCATGCATCTTGTATCCATAGAGTACAAAACTCGAAACTTACAGAGTAGTCGATATGGACTGAATTAAGCGGCGAGCAAGTTCGGTTTCAACGGAATTCGTTGAAGTCAATTCGCATTTCCATGAGGTGATGATTATAAAGTTGCTCGAAGTTTAGTGTTGGGGACAAGGTTCGAGCTCCTGAAACTTGAAATCATCCTAGGTCATTTGATACAGTTCAAGGGAGGTGGGGCACTAGATGAGAGAATTAGCGATTTTGGAAACTTCGGGGGTTTTAGCATGGAGCATGGCGCAAGCTTACTTGAAGCATAAAATCGTGAAACACCGAGAGTTGAATCTCATGGTCCAAGGTCGCATGGAGCGATGGTTCCAAGAAGAAGAGTAAGTGCCTTTTGAGCAACTGATGACCGGGGTCTCCGGGAAGCAATCGTGGTCGTCAAATTCAAATCAAAATCGGCCTTAAATGAAAAGGCCATTTCAGTTATCGAATATTTGGAATCAAGTGAAGACTCAATCTGAAATCCTAAATTTCATATGGGATAAGTGTAAGGGCATGGCCTGAGGTCATGTGTAAAAGGGAGCCTAAGGAAAAGGAGTTGTGCTAAAGGTCGAAAGCATCCGCGTTGGTCACATAAAGATGCATTAGTAGCCTTGGGCACCTGGATTGACTCGAAGAAATCATGAGAATCGCTTGGAACATTCATAGGTGTCAGGCCTCGTCCAGATTCCGATGAAAGTAGTTAATGGAAATATGAAAGGTGGATTTGAAACCTCGTTTCACCTCTCATAAATGGAAACATGGAAAAGTTGAGTGCGATGGAAGCGAGAATGTCATTAAAAGTTCCTGCCAATGATTCGTGCTGAAATATCTTGATAGAGTTTCGCGTCGACAAAGGATGCATGTGTATAGGCCCGTGAGAAGAAGATGCATATACAAATATTTGATTGTGATACATGTCACACTCTTGGTGAGGTGGCATGGCCATGTCACACTCTTGGTGGTGGCGAGTTGTTTTGAGTATAAATAGTTAGTTTTGATATTTTGTTAAGGTTGATGGTTGAGCTAGGCTCCCGTATTGTAAAGTTTTAATAAAGCCTCTATTTCTCTAGTTATGTATTGTAATTTGAGACTTCTTGTTTAATGACAGTCAACCTTCTTTTCCACCTCATTTTTCTTCTGATACTGAAAGGCTCGGGTATGGATGATCTAGTTGAGTGTTGTAATCATATTGTGATGTATGCTTGATCGAAGTATTGTTATAGCATTTTTAGTTTCTTGAAGTTTTGGATCCAAGAGGATATTGTATTTGAAGATTTTTATCCTTAGGCTGTTGGAAGAACTGATGTCCATAACATACCTTTATATTTTCTTCTCAATTTCTCCCTCCTACTCATGCTTGCTGTGACTTACTGACTAAATTTAAATAAAGACCTCATCTGCCTGTGCATGCGAGCCCAGTTTTCTGAGTTAAAGTGATATTATCGTGAGTCTGCACCCATTCGACCCCCTTTAATTTATTAATTTTGACATAAAACTAATGGGCACTAGGATTACCTCCCCTACAATTAGGAGGTGACTTCTAGTGCTAACAGAGTCAACCCCTGAAAACAAAAGAAAACAATGCATGGTAGGTAGAACTCCTCAGAGGAACAAAGGCTAAACAAGGTGATGAACTTCAATGTTGAGTTTGATATGTAGGGTATAAGAGGTGTTGGATATAATGTCTTTAATGTGTTTTCATTGATGTCAAATAGTAGGACGGTATGCAAAGACTAAATCTTAGTAGGGTTAGAGAATGAAGATCAAATCTCAGAAGATATAACATGATGATAGTTAGAAGGGAAAGTGCATTGTAGAAACATGATCAGATCAAGTTAGGACCATTGATACACAAGCGTCAGATCAACGACAGGGATTTATTGCAGAGAGCGAAAGGATAATTAAACAACATGTTATTTCCAATACCGCAATTAGTCAGGACCATCATATCTTATAGATTCAAAGATCGATGATTGTGGTTGACTCAGTAACAATCACACAACTTCAATTGTTGAGCTTGGGTGATGAATTAAACCACTCGCAAGTTGTGGTTCCGAAATCCACATCGACTGTCGATGGTTTCTCAGCAATAGATCTACGGTTGGAATCAATTCCACTACTAATGAGTGGTTTCCATTGCGGAACTCAACAATAGTCTTAAACGTTGTGCTATTTGAGCACCCCGTAATCATCCTTGATCGTTGATATTCTTCGAGAGCCTTCTAGACCGTTGGATAAATTTAAGTGGAAGGATAGGATAAGAAACACAAAAGGGATGAGATATTGATTACACTAATTCCCAATAGATGTTGGATTTAAACCAAGGAAAAGAAACATCATAAACAAATCGAGCCATAGATCTAAGATCATGATCAACGAACATCATTCATTTCAGGTTAAAAGTTGTGAGGAGGTTACACTTCGGGGAATCTCACTTTCAAAGAATTGTGAAGTGGAGAAATCGAATTACCCGAAGTCTCGAAGGCTGAAATTCTGAAGTCACTCTCAGTCGTCGATCTGAGATACATTTCAGATAGTATTATGACCGTTAGATCAAGGAGAAGAATATGTGCCACATTGAGAGATCTATGTCAGCAGACCATGTCAGCAAGGACATGTGGCACAGTCAGATAATGATAAGTGTCAATATGGAATCAACATTTAATGTACGTGTAAATCATGAATCTGAGTGACACGTGACGGTCACTCGGCCTGTGCCATGTAAACAAGTGACGTCAGTAAGTTATGTCACTTCGGGAGTTTCACCACCAACAAATTACCTAAGTCCCGAAGTCCCGAAGGCCAAATTACCAAAGTGGACATGAGTCGTCTGATGTAATGAACACTTTGGGAGCGTTCTGAACTGTTGATCAAGTCCTGACCGATGATTTGCTTGAAAGGGATCTGATAAGACTAGATCGTACATCTAAACAAAGTATTGAATATTGATCGTCCGATCTGTTTCGATGAAATCTGATTCGGGATATTTGAAAGGTTCCAAAGTGTAACACCCTTGTTTCCCCCAGCTTGTAATTAATCATAAAATAGGATTACCATGCTAAGGCATGTGGACAATGTAAATGTATTATTGTTAAACTGCCCATAACTGACTATTGGGGGGTGAAGCCTTGAAGTACGAGCCATGATATCTCTAGAGGAAATAAATCAAGAAATCAGTACTAACCAAACCCATGAATGGAAGCATGGTCTAGCTTGAGGATGTCAGCTCGAAGTACCACAGAGACCTGTAGACCAGAGCTTCCTTCTAACATAAGGAATAGGAAAGGTCAGAAACCTTCCAGAGGAGGGAAGGTAAGATACATACAGAGACAACAAGAGAGGATACACAAGACAAGAGAACAAGATCGTAAGGGATATGTGTGAACCCAAATGAAGTGCTGAGAAGAAGGCCTGAAGGACTCGAACGTGAGCTTGATGCTAAGGAAGCATCTAATAAACCTCGTAGGGTCGTTGTGACAAAGAGAGTTTCTCTGAGAGATGGTGTAAATTTCCTAGTGATATCATGGATTGGCACGGGGGTGGACAAAGTGCTAAGAATCAATGCCTCTGGGCCTATGGTTGGGTGGAAAGGCGCATACCCACAGTCAGTTGGTTGGATGCAACTTGTAATAGATAAGTATTCTCATACCCTGTGAAATTAAGCTATAATTATGTAATCAAATGGGATATACTGTGAATGACCCAGGGATGTGTATGTTTGCTTAATGGTTATACTGTATCTCTTTATTCTTGTTTAAATTGTGTATTTAAGCAAGTATGGATTGGACATGTTTTGTATTCGTAAATGCTTGCGCCCTTTGGTGGCTTAAGCTAGATCCATGAACTGTGAGTTTGTCGACGTTGGGTATAGTTTCATGTGCGCATGTCGACACTCCTAGTCTTTCTAAGTCCCTTGGAGGAGGGAGTCTATTAAATATCAGGAGAGATAGTGAACATATGCAAAGGCTCTTTGCGAGGCAGGCAGAGAATGAGAATCCCTTAAGTTTTAGAGTTGAGGAATGAGCGTAAGGGGTGCGCAGAAGGATTCTTCCAAGCATTGCGTTCAAGAGATAGAGCGCAAAGATCTTAATCCTTTCAGAGCTAAAAATTCTAGGAAATAAAAACGAGGTTGAAGTATCAAAATAAGGGAAGGTCCCTTTGTTTGGAAGATGAATGGACTAAATTTGTTCGGAAAGAGCCACAGTCTTATGTGACCGTTGGATACAGGAAAGAGCGTGGGAGTTAACCCTGGAGTCATTTGGACTTCACAAGTTTGGTGAACTGAGCGAATTCGTCATGAGGGAGGTAAAACCCCTGAAGTTCTGAAGTCCCAAGGATAACTCTAAACCTTAGATATGAGTCTTCCTAGGAACCGTCCCGACTGCCAGATCTAGGAGGTAGACGATATTCAAGTTACCAGAACTACCCATGACTTAAGAACCTGATAGAGGACATGTTATTTCATGGACGCGATCAACCTATGTCATTGGTATCATTGGGAATGGAAGATCAACGACTAGGATTAGAATAGAGTTGAGCGATCACTTCTTAGATTACGGAGGTGGGACCCCACAATCACTATGAACCGTCGATCTAAGAATGGAGATTGAAGGTGGGGAATCATTGTAGAGCGTGGAGGTGAAAGTAGCGGACGTGCTAGTTCATGGCCCGCAATTTACCAATGTTGTTGATCGCGTCAGGCTAGAAGATAAACGACTCCAGTTAAGACCAAGTTGAGAGAGCACTTTCCAAATTGTGTAGGTTGAAATCATTGATAAAGAGAACACATTTTGGAGCCCCACAATTTATGTGAACCATCGATCGTCGTTGACCTTCTCTCTAAGTTGGATGAGATCCCTGAAAGACAAGGAATGCGTGGGAAGGAGAAATCTTCAAGGGGATCAATCTCAAAATAAATATCACGTTCAGGAATGCAAACGAAGTCCAAGAGACAGACCCATAGGAGGAGTAAAGGTCAAGGATTTTGAACACTTAGAAAATATTCTAAGTTGGAAGAGATCAAGAAGCTCAGGGGGAGGAGTGTCAGTTTCGTAAGTCTATAGACTCTGGGTAAAGGCCTGAAGTAAACATCAACTTTCATATCATCCGAAGTAAACGTCAGTTGTTGTATCTATAGGATAGGTGGCGTAATTTTGTGGACTCCAGGTAAAGACTCGAAGTGTATCCTGTCCGTCGACCAACAGGAGATACGCGTCGATAGATTGGAGTCTTCAGGGAAACTAATTCGAAGGTTTCCAAGTGAGGAGTGTGACAAACTCCCAAAGTACCGAAGGTTGAAGAAGATCGCAACATTCATTGCAAAGGGACACGTAGCGGAAATCCATGAAGTTTGGGTGAAAGAAATCTCGGAGAAACGAGTGCATAGGAGTCTGAAACTCCCAAAGACCGAAGAGCTGAAAAATTGAAGAGATTATGGATCGTCATATCTAGAGGGTATGTGGAAAAATATCATGAAATCTGGGTGAAATTACTCAAAGAGAAAACAAAGGAGTAAAGTTGGAAATCGTTGAACCCTGAATAGCCGAAGTAGTTGGGAGTCGTCAATCTGCGAGAGGAAACATGTCATCAGATCACAGACTCTAGATAAAACGATCTGACAGAAGCAGAGCATGGAGAAAATGATATTTTAAATCGCCGAAGGCCAAAGTCTTGAAGCAGACAACAACTGTTGATTTGAAAGTGGACGCGTGGTGCCAGATCTAGAACTCTGGGTACGACACACTCCGGAGGAAAGCAGAGGGTGAAAGCATCGAAGTCCCAAAGGAAATATCGATCATTGATCGAGGAGGAGGCCTAAGGATCGTTGACCTGGTCTTGGTTGAAAAGTGCCAAATTACCGAAGAGGACTAGGGCCGTTGATTTGGGGAGGACAGGTGTCAGAAGATCCGACAGTTTGGAGGGTTTCACTCCTAAGATTTGTGTTTGTGGAGAGAGGATATAGACCATTGATCGGAGTAGATGCATGGAAAAGAATCATGGACTCCAGAGAAATATGTTCGAGAGTTTCAGTTGAGATTTGAGACTCCCTATGTCTGGAGAGCTGGAGACCCTAAGAAAATCTCAATGGTCTGATCATCCGAAGTAGACTTAGTCATCAGATCATCCGAAGT
>SNQJ01S0124548.1:26684-36751 GCA_010110895.2 Picea sitchensis | reverse complement strand
TTATCGCCTTCCACCATGTGTCTTCCCCTGTCGCATCTCCAGATCCTCTTCTACCTTTCTCTACCACATACCCATCCTCCACTCTCCTCATTTTCATGTTCCTTTTCCCCTTAGTCCCTCTTACCCTCTAACACCTGTACCTCTATACTCCACGCCACTTCCACCTGTGTTGTGTCCTTAGTCCCAAACCTGTTTCATTGTGGCCTCATTGTCACCTTCTCGTGGTACACTACCTCATCATCTGGTGTCACAGCCTCCGTTTCTTCGCCACCTAGTGCTTCTACCTTAGCACATCTCATCTCACCCTCATCCACGTCCTCCATAGGGGTCCCCTCGCAGCATCCATAGAAAATCCACCACGTCGTCCGAGTACAGAGTTGACTGAGGCCATTCCCAATCCCAAGGAATAAATTATTGTGGTAGTTGATGGTGGTTGAATGTCATCTTCTTCCATAAATAGAAGGCTAGGAAAGGACCAAGAATAGAGGTGGACTGACAGTCCATCCTGACAAAGATTGCATCTGACAAACAACTGCATGGGAAGTCTTCCCAACGTCTGCATGCACCGCCTGACAGAGAAGCTCCTCAACGTCAAGCATTGAATTCATGATATGATCGCACCTTCAGCGCCTGAGTCAGCTCCAAGTATATGTAGGCATTTTTTCCATTTTGTTTAAGATCGATGGTTGAGCTAGGATCCCGATTGTAAAGTTTTAATGAAGCACTAGTTGCTCTGGTTATGTATTGGCACTTGAGACTTCTTGCCTTATGAATGTCAGCTTCTTTCCATCTCTTTGTTTACACTGTGTTAGAACAACTGAGAATTGGAGGATCCAATCGAGTTGCGCTGTTATTGGATGATGTAGGTTGGATCACTGTAATAGCTGCATTGTCTCTAATCAGTTCTTGTATTTTCTCAATGCTGAATGATTTGGAATTGGAGGATCCAGTCAAGTCACCCTTCAGTTCCCCGAAACTCAGAACCAAGAGGATCCTGTATTCTGATATTTTTTTCCTCAAGCTGTTGAAAGGCATGATTCCCGAGGTAGTCTTGCTCACTCATCTCACCAAGTCTCCCCCCTACTCATTTTACAATCAACTCACCGACGGAAGTTAGATCAAGACCTCCTTTGTTTTTTACATACCAGGCCTGGTCCCTGAGTTAGAGTGATACCTTCCTGGGTCTCTACCCATTCAATCACCCATTAAATTTATTCATGACATAAACTGATGGGCGTTGGGCTCTGCTCCTGTCTCAATCCAGGAGTGACTTCTAATGCCAACATTTCTGGCATCGTTGCTGAGGACGAAGTTGAAAATTTTCCCCGGGATTGAATGACATTGAGCCTATAATTCTGAAGGTGCATCAGGTATCAGAGCCCTTAAAGATTGCTACTGTGCACCTGGTGACTCCACTGTGGAGACTCCAAGGTTTCCACATCACTGTTTTAGTTGCAGCTACTTTAGCACGCCTGAAAGCTGACCCAGAGGAGCTTTCTCGAGATGGTTTCAGCAGCTACTTTCTCAGCCTGAGAAGCTTCCTGGGGTAACAACAACGTAAGATCTGGCCTTTGATGGTGAACAAGGACCAAACATATTCAAAGTTGTGAGTCTTTCACCTGGTGACTCCATGATTTGAGGATCGATTGGTGACTCTGCTAGTTCAGAATGGAGAAAATATTAGCTCAAAGGTTTTCTTTCTATGACTTTTCCCAGATAGTTGGTTTTCCTAATGCACTTCCTGATAGAGACATATGGGAAAATTTCCTCCATGAATTTCACGCAAAGAGTTCGGAGGAACCAGCTGAGCATTTACTGGACTTTCATGGAGTTATTGATCGACTTAATATCACGCATGAAGATGTCCAAATTAAGTTGTTTAGGTATTCATTAAAGGGAGCTTCTATTGATTGGTGTCGATCTCTTCCTGCTGCAAGCATCCACTGTTTGAAAGGTTTTCATACAACTTTCCATTCATTTTGTAAAGATTACTTTCCATCTGAGTGTTTGTATGAAAACTGTTGTGAGGAGTTTTCTTCGCTTCATGAATCCTCTACTGGTCCTGAAGACCATGTTTATGATGAAGATTTTACTATGAAGGAAAGAATTTGCTATGAAAATATAGAGGTTTTGAATGATATTAATTTTGTTAGCCCTGGAATAGAAGCATCTGACATCATTTTAGATGCATTTGTTCTTTTAGATGCTCATAAAGATCAACATGCCTCTTTTGAAAATTATGAGTTTATAGAGAAGATGTGGTCTATAGTAGATGGCTCACCTGGATTATAGGGTTGAAGCAGATGTTCCTAGTAGTCCTGCTTATGATGACGAAGACCTTATCGTTCTTAAAGAAGAGATAGTTGTGGAAGAGGATTCTTCTCTTTTACTTCAAGGGGTTTTCCATGATATATTTTTACCTAGGATTAAAGAGAACCCCATGGATCCTATTTACGATGATTATGGATCTGATCCATGGGAGAGTTATGGAGAGAAGGAGGAGGACCAGAAAAGGGTGCAATTTACAGCCTGCACAGAGGTCACCGAGCAGCAGTTTGAAGAGCATAATTTACCCACGGTCCCTATTTATGATGAATACAAATCTGACCCGGGGGAGAGCCAAGAAGAAGAACCAGAAGAACCATAGAAGCTATTTTCCTTATGTCCAGATCCAGTCAGCGAGAAGCCACCACCTGAGAGATTTCAACCTACGTCATTTTTCCACCCACATGTGCTTACCATGGATATTCAGCCACACATCCACAACTGTGTAGCAGAGGAGGCTGTTTGTCGCCAATTTTCTGGAGTTTTCCACTGGTCCTATGAGCCTGTGAAGGAATACATGGAGTTGCATTTCCTTCACAAATTGGAGCCACCCTATTTCATCTCAACTTCAGCCTGTGAGGAGTTGAAGAGCGTAACCGTTCTGTTGTCACGGTTACACCACATGTTTGTAATCATCGATAGAAGGAAGGAGCTTCCATTCAGGAAGTTACTTGATTGGCTATGGTGGAAATTTTCTTTCACCTAGTGTTACCCATGATTTTGGTAGTCATGATGATGTATTGATGATGGTGTACTCAGGCTCTTCATAAGAACTTTCTCCTGAGAAAAGTTACTTTCATATCTTCCCAGAAAACTCATTTTTGAAGAAGGTTCGTAGGCTGCTAGTAAATTTGGGTGCGAGAATGCCTGATTCTCGAAGGCTGCCTTAAGCCAGGGTGCGGACTTCTCGCACTGTGTTGAACTACTAGGGTGCGAACTCTTCCTAAATCATGGAAAAAGATGAATTCTCGATGTTTCTAGAAGGGAATATTCTAGAAGGATGGGTTGGCATTCGAATGGTTATCCTAGTACTGGATTCCCTGATATTTTGGGATCATTCTTATCCAAGTAACTAATTCATTCTCTCCTATATATTGAGGGAATTCTCATGGAAAAGGTTAAGCAATATTCATTGGATAATTGGTGAAATAATTGTGTGAAGGACTCAACATTGAACAGTAGCTTGGAGACTTTAGCAAGTCTATCAAGAGGATTTGATCTTCTTCATACAAGGATTGAGCAAGTGTGTGTGTCGGAGCCAAGAGCCATCGAAAGGAAGTTTGTGACATCAAGGCTCAGGTTGTAATATTTACTTTCCATTAATATGATACAGTGGCATGTCCCTTTCCCATAAAGCTAATCTCACTTTATTGTGTAATTCCTTGATCATACACATAGGTTAACTATTGAATATATTATGCTATATTCACTTTGGTTGGTTTGTGTTGTCTTGGTCTGGACTTCACGAGAGCACTGGAGTGAAGCAAGAGCAACAAAGACCCTAGGAAGCGATAATAAGGTATGTTACTTGTTTCTTCCTCCTAGTTAATTCAATGGTCAAAACTTAGGGAAAGAGTCATGTCCTGTCCTGTTTTGTTCTAGATCCAGGTGGATCTAGGGAGATCAGTTAGTGTCCGCACCTACTGATTAGTCCGATAACAAAATTGGCCAAGATCCTTTTTTGTCTACAGGTGTTTTTCGACGAGACCTTTTTGGTCCAGGTTCACCTGTGATTTCTGAAATCTCTAGTCCAGAGACAATATCGTTGACTACCGCTTATCACTTTACCGTCCCTACCGAAATGGCCCATCTTGCAGCTACTACGAGTGTTCCAACCGGGTTTACTGCAGTTAGTCTTGCTCCCGTCAACACACCGCGAACGCTCAACGTCATTTCGACACTACCACCTGGATACCGTGCGTTGAATACTTATGTTCCTACTCTTGCGCAAACTCCATCCGGCTCTCCTAGTGGTCCTTCTTCTGGGTACTTTCTTTCCGGTTTTGTCCCAACACTCCCTCAATTTCCTTTTGGAGGACCTTCTTCGTCTTCTATGGAAATCCTAATCCTAGTGGCGCTATTCCGTCATTCACTCCAACTTATTAGTTTCCGATTGGTGGCCAATCTCATCAAGGTAGTATAACTCAACCCCCTTTTAGTTGGAAAATTCCTATTGGAACATTTCCCTCAATCGACACACCATTTTCAATGGGAGGGCCAACCCCGCCTTATGGGCAAAACATGCCTCCATCCTTGGCCCAGTATTGGAATCAGTTGATCCAAAATCCTCCTCAATCGACTGGGGGGCAACAGTTTCCAACGGCATCCGTAACACCCCCTAGCATGGGCCAACCATATCCAGGTTCGTTCAATCCCATTTGGGGGGTGAATGCTCACACTCAAGCCCCTGTTCCAGGGTATAATCCGATGAGATACTATCCTGTCCAACCACCACCGAATATGCCTGGATATTCACATTATATGCAGACTGCTTATGGCCCTACTGGTTTGCGGACAGGGCTTCCTCCCCAAAGCCACTAGTACCCACAGGTGAATCGATAGTTACCCTTTCTTGCCACTTTGGATCTTCCGGATTTGTCAAGGATTTTAAATGATCCTATTCGTCACTCTCCCCAATGGCCTGTTATCCCAACCAAGCTTCCTTCAGACATTCCTAAATTCGACGACAAAGTGGGAGAGGACCCATACAATCACATTATGACTTTTCACCTATAGTGTTCATCCAAATCGTTGATGGATGACTCTATTCGTTTACGTATTTTTCAACGAACCCTTACCAGTTCTGCTGCGAAGTGGTATATCGAATTTCCACGAGGTTTCTTCTCTGATTTCAACACCTTAGCCATGGCTTTCCTTACGCATTACCAGTTACCGATCCGTTATGACATGGGAACCGATATTTTGACTTCCTTCAGAAAGACTAAAGGCACTCATATATCTGATCATATCCATGAGTGGCGAAGGAGACGATGTCTCATCAAACTTGAGCTCCTTGATCCGTTACTGACATAATGGTTTACAAAATCCTTTGTGAATGAAATCGGTAAGGACATTGCCATGGGTGGTGTTATCACGGAAGAGCAGGATATAAGTCATGCTCAACATATTGACCTCGTTTATTCACAAACGGGAACCCTTTACGACTTGTTACCTGAATTACCTCGTCCTAATTCTTCCAGCACTTCAACTACTCCAACTGCCTTGAATGCAGTTGATGGTGTGATTGGTACTGTTCAAGCCCAATCACATTCCACTTCAAGAACAAACCCTAAATCTGCTTCTTCTAATGTTCAAAATGCTCCGTCTCCTGCCACTCCCACCGACAAGACTTCTGAGGTAAATGCTGTCCAATCTACCCCAGCCGGTAAAAACAAATCCAAAAAGGGGAGGCAAGAATAAGGAGAGAAAAAATAATTCTCAAGAAGAGAAAACTAAAACTACCCCTATTGATGACCGAGATAAGTGCAAACCACAATACCCTTGCCTTATCTGTGGTGATGATTACTACACGAAGGATTGTCCACGACGTGCCGAGGTCACTAAGTTCCTTCAGGGAGCTCCGAAACCCCCTGCACTAGTTATCTTGTCCCAACCCTTCCCGTCTTAACAACAGGCTCAGTTGGTCATTCACGATCAACCATCCTCTTCTACTACATCATATGTTTTGATGTGTACTTGTGATTCTAAGCAGAATAATGTTGCACTCACGAATCGAGCCAAAGACTATTCTCCATCTAAGGAGAAGGTTGATGATTTACCCCCTTCTTTGGTACAACCCTCTCTAGTGACTCCACCAACTAACGGTCCTCTTCATCTCAAACGACCGAGCCTCGACACAGTTCTGTGACCCCCCCCAAAGGGTGTCGTTCGGAAATCGGCTTTAAATACTCATGCTCGTGCATCCCAGAACTACAATATTGTTGAAGATCTAGCCCAAGCACCTTCTACGATGTCATCCCTTGAAGTCCTTCAAACTTGTCTTGCACAACAAAAGGCACTGTTGAAAGATATCGGTGGAATTGACCCAACAGACACGAATTTAATAATCTTTGACTTGGAAGATCACATTCCAAGGTTACCCCGTCAAATTACGTTCCAAATCCAAGTTGTTGTTTCTGACAAGAACATTTGTTGAACCGTTATCGAAGAGGGCGCCTCAACATGTGTCATGTCTTTTGCTTGCTGGAAAGCCATTGGCTCTCCTTCTTTGAATGAATCAAAAAACACTCTTAAAGCCTTCAATGGATTTGATTTTAAGCCCTACGATGTTGTTCTTTCATTTCCCATCACATTAGAAGGTAATACGGTCCAAGTTGAAGTGGAAGTCTTTGATGCTCCCCTTGATTATAATCTTCTGCTTGGCCGCAGCTGGATCGATTCTATGCGCGCTATTGTGTCGACACTTTTCCGTGTAGTACGTTTCACTCATCAAGGAAAGGTTGTTACCGTCGACCAACTTTCCTTCTTCAATTCTGATACCCGTACTGGAAACGTACCATTTATTGTTAAAACCCCACTGGGTTATGAGAATGTCAGTGTAGGCCTTCTAAAGGACTCCTTGTTAATGGGTACTTTCCCCATTCCACCGCTCGATGTTCCACGCTCGTTTGTTTCTTCTATCAACATGATCTCCACTTTGCCTCACGAACTTCCTGCGTCTTTCGACCCCTAGATAGTCCCTGACCCTAGAGATCATCTTCGTTTCGGCGACGAAATGTCGTTAAGTCCAGTTGAGTCTGCCTATTAGGCCATTCAATCGACAACACCTTCAACCCCTTCTCTTGATGATTTGTCTCCTGATCCTTTTCGTGTTATTTTTCCCACTAATGAGATGATCATGTTTGTCATGGAGGACACCCCTTGGGACGATGGGCTTCATCGTTCTATCCTCTTTCTGGAGCAACACACTCTTGAGAACTACCAATGGATTTTGACCCCATCAACCGTTGTTGTCATCTTGACTGTTCCCGAGTCTACACACGATGTGTTTTCTGAAGGGAACTTAAGTAATATCTCACCCACGATTCCCATTGACATATCCATCAAACCTGGAATCGTCGAAAATGTCCATATTGGAGCTTCGTGTTCCCCTGACGAAATAGTCACCTATACGTCCCTGTTCAAAGAGTCTCGTGACATATTCGCCTGGAGCTATGAAGAAATGCTGGGTATCGACCCTGAGATTGTAATTCATGAAATCAAGACATATCCTGACACTAAACCCATCCGACAACACCTTCGTCTAGTTCACCCACGTAAAGTGGCTGCTATCAAGCTTGAAGTCGAGAAACTTCTGAAAGCCGACTTTATTTATCCGATGGCTCTCACAGACTAGGTTTCCAATCTTGTCTCAATTGACAAGAAACAAGGTACGATTCTTGTTTGTGTTGATTATAGGGATATCAATAAAGATTGTCCAAAATACAACTTTCCTACCCCTTTTGTCGATCATATTTTCGATGACTGCGCTGGAAGTGAAATCTTCTCTCTCATGGATGGTTTCTCCGGCTATAATCAAATTAACATCGTTCTCGAGGATCAACATAAGACTTCTTTTATTTGTCCTTGGGGTACTTTTGCCTATCGAAAACTTCCTTTCGGTCTTAAGAATGCGGGCGCAACTATTCAATGCGCTATGTCTTATGCTTTTCATGATATCAAACACATCATTCAACCCTATTTGGACGATTTACCCGCTCATTCTATGCGCTGAGTCGATCATCCTGCTCACCTCCGAGCCATTTTCGTTCATTGTCGGTTCTATCGTATACGTTTAAATCCTCATAAATGCATTTTTTGCATAGAATCCGACCGTCTTATAGGTTTTATCGTTTCGCGTCAAGGAATTCGGGTGGATCCTCTGAAGGTTGAGGCGATCCTTAATCTCCCTCCTCCTTCTACAATTTGCCAGTTGTAAAGTTTGCAGGGGAAAGAAAACTTTCTTCGTCGTTTTATCCCAAATTACGCTGAGATCACTCGTGGATTTACACGGATATTAAAGAAGTATTCAGAGTTCATCTGGGATACCATTGCCAACAATTCTTTTGAATCTTTGAAGCTGTCCCTAACATGAGATTCGCTTCTCTTCCCCCCCCAATTACAGTCGTGATTATTTCCTTTATCTTGCTGCCTCAGAGTTTACCATTGGCATGGTTCTCTTCCAAGAGGATGATGCTCACAACGAACATGTTATTTACTACTTGAATCGAAGTCTCACGCCGACTGAAATCAAACATCAACATGTCGATAAACTAGCCTTGGATGTCGTCCAAGCCGTCCAACGCTTCCGGCACTATATCATCTCACGCAGGACTACGGTGATTTCTCATTGCAATCCTATGCAACACATTTTGACACGTCAATTGCTAGGGGGAAAATACTCCAAATGGATTGTCATACTCCAGGAGTTTGACTTGGAATTCGATCGCGCCAAGTCCAAAAAGTCCTTAGTTTTTGCTGAGTTGATATGCAATTTTCCCCATTCTGCAACGGAAAATGTAGCAGTTGATTCATTACCTGATGAATCTTTTTTCCTTATTAGCACTGATGATATTTGGTATGGGGATATCATTATCTATCTCCAAACCTAGAATTTCGGGCCTACTTTGTCTAGTACTGAACGACGTCGCATATGATATCAAGCTCGTCAATACATTATCCTCGGGGATACTCTTTATCATCGGGGGATTGACTCTATTTTTCGACGTTGTCTAACGTTTGACGAAGCCGAGAAAGCTCTAAATGAATGTCATTCCGGAGCATGTGGTGGTCATATGTCTGGGTATGCTACTGCCCAGAAGATCTTACGCATAGGGTATTTTTGGCCTTCTTTGTTTAACGACTGCATTATTGTCGTTCAGAAATGTCATGCCTGACAGACCTACAATCAGAAAATTCGGTCACATCTTGCTCCTCTTCATCGTGTGGTCTCAGTTGGTCCCTTTGCGAAATGGGGCATCGATTTCATGGCATGTCACCCTCACTCGGCCGGGGGGCATGGTTACATTATTGTAGCCATTGATTACTTTACGAAATGGGTCGAGGCGATGCCAACATTTGACAATAACATTGTTTCTTTTTAATCATGTCATAGCTCGTTTTGGTGTTCCCCAAGCTATCGTCACTGATCACGGTAGCCATTTTAGGAATTTTATGATGTCTGAACTTACTGAAAAGTTGGGTCTTCACCATGATAACTCAATACCCTATTATCCACAAGCCAACGACCAGGTCAAAGCAATCAACAAATTTCTCATAACTATGCTTCGACGGATGATAGGGATTCATAAAACAAGTTGGCACACAATGTTGTTTTCGACATTATGGGCGTACCGGACATTCGTCAAATCCGCTACTGGGTTTACACCTTTTCGGTTAGTCTATGGTGTAGAATCCATTCTACCTATCGAATGCGAGATACCATCTTTAAAACTAGTTGTTGAACTCCTACCCAACACTTCTGCTAAAGAAGAACGTATTTTGTATCTTATGCGATTAGACGAAACTCGACGTGACGCCACCCTAGTCATAGAAGCCCAGAAAAAGTGTGTCAAGGCCCAATACGACAAGCATGTCAAGCCTCGCATTTTTTCCGAAGGTGATCTTGTTATTCTCTATGAACAAGATCGAGATATGTTAGGAGCTGGGAAATTCGAACCCATGTGGTGAGGTTCTTATATCATTCGACGAGTTTTGGAAAAAAGAGCTTATGAGTTGGTAGA
>SNQJ01S0124548.1:0-11995 GCA_010110895.2 Picea sitchensis | reverse complement strand
CCTTAGCGTCTCTGAGTCACCTCCATTCTCCATTCCTAGCAGCTCGCCATCTATGGTATTGAAGGCTTCTTGTAATGAAGTGGTTACTTTTTGAGCCTGTTCCTTGCTTAAGGTAATATTATGTTCCCAATCCTTTAACATAACATTACCTCTTATTTGTTCAGCGATGGTGAGTCCTGGAGAATCTATCAAAAACCTGTTGTTGATAGCTATCACCGCCTCTTGAAAAGCGACCCGAGAAACCTCTGCGTTCCTTTCTTTGACAGTCAAATTTTCTGAAATATGATGCATTAACACGCAATCTTCTCGGATCACTGCCACTTTGCCTAACAGACTTTGTTGTACAGAAGAGATCCTGCCCCTGATATAAATAGCTCGGGATTTAAACCTCTCGACGTCGATCAATTTGCTTTCAACAACCTCTAACTGAGCCTGTAGCCCTGTGATCATACTCCTCTGCTGACTTGCCTGTACCCGACCATCTAGGATCACTGAATTCGCTTGTTCCAACTTGGTTTTGAGGACTTCAATCTCCTTTTGATCAGCCAATTGGGCTAGTTCTATTTCTCCACTCGCCTGACTCTTAGCGCTTTCTGCGGCCGAAGCTACTCGGGCTTCGAGTGTCTTGATCAGGCGATTATTTCTTTTGAGATGATTTTTCAACATCCCGACCGAGAATTGATTTGCTGACGCATACACTCCTAGCGTCCCTACGATATCTGTGGCGAATTCCTCACTCTTTTTATTTTTTCCATCTGTCATCACTTTGAATTTTTTAGCTGTTGATCCTTCATCCTGGTAGAACTCTCTTTTCACAACTGCTTTCCTCTTTTTGTCAAAGAAGAACTCATTTGGGGGAAGCTCTTCCGCTCTGATAGGTATTAGATCCTCACCGAAAATCCATCCCTCTTCTATATTCCCTTGCGTTGACTGCAAAGGGGTGACAGAAGTGATGGGTTCCCCGATTTTCTTCGCCGCCTTTCCTGGTGTGACGAGTGAGTCCTGCTCCTTCAGAGGATCAGAGGTCATCATGTCAGTCTCTGGATTCTGAGTTTCTGACGGGTCTGTGTTTCTCACTTCCACCTCTGGGATATGTTCCTTGGGTGGGTCTGTAGTCGCTTGTTCTGTTTCGGGATTATTCTCATGCTCCCCTTCCTGATGTTTTTCGGGGTTAGAAATTTTCCTCTCAGAACTTTCAGCATCCTTCCCTTTTTCCTCGGAAAGACCCAAACCTCCCAGCACAATGGGGAGACATCTTTTTCTATGCTCCTAAAACTTTAAAACAGAGGCCATGTCCTCGGGTGCTAAAGATCTGATCTGAACTATCACTTCCCCATAGGACCTCGCCCCTCGAAAAATATCATCCGAGGGTGAACACTCGTGTTCAAACTTCTTCAACCCACAATTTGACAAATGGGTGCTTACAATTTTCCGAGGATCATGCTTTTTATACTCAATAGAGACAAAACTCAAGTCTTCTAAGGTTGCAGCCTCAGCTTTAGCATGTCCAAAATCCAATAAAGAATAAGAGTTTATCCGAATCGGGAAAAACGACCATACCTTCTTTGATGATGCTTTGAGCTCTTTACTTACTCTGTCGATCACTGTTTGTCGGGAAATCTCGTGACATGCCAACTTGTCGGGCATGAAAAATGGTAGCGCAAGAGGGGGAACAACAACTCCGAACACTCTTAAGTAGGAAAACTCTTCTTTCTACGTACCAGTCCGCGATGCCACTCAGATTTGCGGCAATGCTATCCGAGATGAGAGGTGGTGAACGACCAAAAATGGTGATGTACAGGGGCACCATCACCAAGTTGAAAACTTCATAAATAAATTTGTTTGCTTTACCTTCGCATAGTTTGTCGTGATACTCGTGTACAGGCTTTTCTTGGGCTGGACTCCAAGCCCAGTTCATCATAGGGAATGGAGTCATAGAACATATCGCGTCCATGATATATGCAGACATGAAAAAAGAGGATGGTCTTCCATTTTCTTTCTTCTCTCGGTAATCGGTGACTCGGTTGAAAAGACTGTCCAAGAGTATCTTTGCCCAATTAAATGAGCAACCTTCTGCTACCCGAAATATGAGAGGTACCCAGGCAACGTAGAAATGCGCTGTATCCTCCTTTCCAAACAGCCGACACGTCATCATCGCCACATACATATACTGTGGCTCCAGCGAAGCAATTGAATAGATGCCCTAGTCATTTACTCTGAATTTCGCAGAGCGCAAAACCCAATCTTTTATCAAACCGGGCATGGTTTTGTCAAACTCAGTGCATTCCTTCTTTTTGAATCCCTCCAGGAATTCAGCGTTATATGTGTATTCAGATGTTGCTGGGAGCTTGTACATAGTTTGGATATGCTCTAGTCTAAAAGTCTCGACCGTGACCCGTTGATCATTTATGATAGTTCTGGTGGGTAGGTCTACGTGGTCCAATGCCCATCGGATCATGTCGTAATATGAAAACAATCGTGGTCTGGTTGCAACCCGGTGCATTCCAGACTGAACCACTATCTTGTATTTAGTGTTCAGGTCATCCTTTTCGTTATCATTGTCATCGGAGTCTGAGTAATTTACCAACTCGGATTGTAGAATATCTGAAACGAACGACCAGCTAGGGACTGAACCGCCGCTCCGGGGTGAAGTGTCGGAGACATTATCGGGGCCTTGCCCTGCAACCTTGATATTCGCCTTCGCTGCTCTCCTTGGAGCCATGTCTGAAACCTGTGTTTTCGCTCTTCTGCGATAGACTTGTGTATACATGCAAAGATTAGTTCACTAGGAGAAAGGTGAGCTATGTGTGCTTATGAGAAATGTTAAAAATAAAATGAAACTCCCGTATATATTTTAAAACTCTGTACTATTTGAATTAAGTCTTTCAAATCGCAATTAGGAACAATTTATTGCGTAAATCCGATCTTGTTTATTCGTGGATTTACCCTAATTCTTCATTAATGTCATCAATGTTCGGCGGCTTGGCAGGCAGTCGGGGTGTGGAGAGAAAGAAGGTACTTTGGGAAATGCGCAAACTTCGATGCGCGGGACGGGACGCATCTCGTTTTATTTTAAAATTTCAAATCTCAGCAACTTAAATAATTTTCTCGCTGTTCGCTGCATCGTGAATTTCTTTTTAATATTTTGACTCTTCAACTCGCGAGACTGCGAGGGCCGACTTGGATTCAATTAATAGTAATCATGGTTTGGAGCATTATTAATTGCATAATTAATTTATTCGCCATATCGCGACTTGGAAGTTTGAAAACGAATTTTTGGGATAATGGTATGCCGAGTGGCGATATCGTGATGTGGCGATAATTAAGGCTCAAAATACGGGAAGAAAATCTTAGACTAGGTTACTAATTAATCTTTCCATAATCATGTCGCAATCTCGTGAGTCGAGGTTTTAGACACCTTAACTTTATGAAAGAAAGTGACGAGTGGTGAAATGTCGAGCACCAAATTTAACCATTGTTAGTTTTTTGACCTTTAATCCTTGACCAAGGTTATCGCAAGAATTATCACGTTCTCGGCTCTCGGGTTTGTAAGAACAGAAACTTGGGTTTGACGAATGTCGAGACGTGAACTCCCGACAACGTCCACTCATGAGTTACAAGATTTACCCTAGTTAATGTCTTGGGCGGAAATTGGAAACGACTTCACCGTTTCGTGACTCAGGACGTGTGAACTCAAGGTTTAAAGTATCCGACCTGCGAGACTCCGAAATGAAACAAAAGAGCGAACATACTCGCGAAAATGGATTTGTTTTGAAATTAGAAAACATTTTTGTCCAGGCGACAAGACTTCAGAGTCTTAAGATCTCGGAAGGAGAAAGGAAAACAAGTCTTTAGATTTCAAGTATCAAAAAATTGAAAATTGTGCAAGGTAAAAACAAGGGCGTCTCCAACAATAGTAATACTAGTTAGGTATGAATAGTATTAAATGTGCAAGTGATGCACATGTATGATGTAAGTTAACAAAACCCGAATATGTATGGATACATAATTTGGGTACATGACAAAGATGCATGTTTATACTTCTTATGGGATATTTGGTAAACTGTTGAAGCTAACTCATGGTTGAGGCCATCACAAATAGTGATGGGATATGCAATAAGGAAGTTGCATGCTGAAGGAGTTCCCTGTGGAGGAACTCTGTGAAGACTTTGTTAGGAAAACAAAGTCACAACATTAATGAATGCTGAGAATTAAGCAGTGAGCCACAAGCTTATATATATATATATATATACCAGAATCTTGGATTACATTTTGAAAAAAATCATGTACTGAATAGAAGACTAATAATGACTATTGACCATTCTGATAACCGAATGGTAACATGCAGGATGCACAGGTTCATGATTCATTATGGGAAAAATATTTTTCTATTAAAGCATGTTGATATATCAAGAGTTAGGATGAGCCTAACCCAGGGTTGCTCAGGAAAAGAGCAGAAAGATCACAATAAGAAGTAGATTGCATAAGTAAAGGGGGAGAAAAGGAGGAACACTTTCCTTACCCTAATAACCCTAAATTGTTTAACAGAGCCATAGGATTAAAAGAGAAATTGTGGAAACTAGTATAGCTGGTAAAAGGCAAGTAAACCCCCTGCATATGATTAAATGAATAAATGAGTACGTTTAACTGAATAGGCTTCGTTGAAGCCATGATTAAGAAAAGTGAGGCCTTAGAGATAACTCGACTGGTATGAAAAGTCTCAGGTGATGTAGAAAGAGTTGGAAGAAGGGGAGAGTCCTCAATTCTTTCTTGGCTGAGTATTATGTTTTCTCTTGGATGAGAAAGTTGGTATGCTAATGAAAGTAAAAAGGTTTTGACACCATAGTGATAAGGATTGTATTGCTGAAGATACAATTGAAATCTGTTTGTGTTGCACTTGTGGAAACATTTGAGGATAATGTGATGAAGTGCATAAAGATATGCTAGGACATTTTGAAGATGTTTTATGAATTCAAATGTTATGATACATGCATTTGGTTTAACATTACAACTAATGTAATTGTGACTATGATGATGCTTGCTATGTATAGAAAGGAATTGGATCTATTAAGGAAGACAGTTGCCAATGATGGGCAACCTCAAGTAGAGGATGACCAGGATAAGGATGTGGTTGAAACATTGTTGAAAGGGCTGTAAAAGTCCCCATAAAGCACCGTTGATGAGGTAAAAATTAGAAAGAGGGTGCTAGTAGCCAAGAATTGGTATAAATATATTCATGCCTATGTGGAACAAGGTATGAAGGGATTTGGTAATAACCCCTCCTGAAATATTTTATTGTCTTAGTGTTATGCATGAACTTTTGAAAGGAATTTGTATGCCTTGGGTACCCAATTAAGGTATGATTCAGGAAAGAGAACCTGAATGATGGAGGTATGAACCTCTGGTAGTAAACATTGTTTGTAACCCTTGGAAGAATTCATGAAATGATATGTCATGAATGCATTGACCAATAAAGGAATGCTTAAAGGAATTCATGTGAAAATTTTGAGTTCATGTGTATTGATTTGGGATCATGATCAGCCTATAGCAAGTAGTATGGTCCTGCTGTAAGAGTAAAATAAAATGAATAATCCATATGAGGAAAAGGTTGGTTAAATTCCAACACACCATGGCCAAGAACTGATCATAAAGTGTGACGAACTTGAAAACAATGCAAGAGTGCATTGGGTATGAATGTGGCCATAAATAATTGGCACATTTGTTAAAATCCTTTGAAGTGTTGAATTACATTTTGAAAGGGTTGGTATGTTGAAATGAGGCATAGGCAAGGAATGGGATTCCCTTTTTATATTTATATAGATGTGATGAACTGTTAGTTTGCATGGTTTTGAATATAGATATACATACATGGATGCATGAGAGACTAACAATTTGTTTGGCTGTGTAAAGAATGAATTGCAGGGAGGAAATGGGTCTTGGATATGGTAGTATTATAAGCCCATAAGGAAGACCAATTTCCTATTGAGCCAAACTGAAAGGAATGGTATTTCCTTTTTTAGAAATTGAATTCGATTGTTAGTATGCACAATTCTAAAAATTGTTTGTGATGACATTGTAAAGGTGCAATAAAAATGTATGTGCATGGAAACGCTAACAATTTGTTTGGTTGATTGAAGTTGAAAGTGCACGAAGCAAAGGGGTATTCGATATGGCATCTTGTAAGACCATAAGGAATACCAATTTCCTGCTAAGACAAACTGCTATGGGAAGGAAATTCCCATAATTATGAATCTGGTTCCTGTGCGGAACAAATATGGAAATAAAATGTGGAATTGGAAATTTGTAGGTGACAGATTTACAAGGAAATTTTGAATTTAAAATTTATGATGATGTCTCATGAATTGTTGTATACCTATGATACAGGTGAAAGGAAAAGATATGCAAAGAGTGCAGGGAAGAGAGACTAAACTCTCAGGTTCAAGGAAGAACTTTGAAAAAGAGTATAATCTGATCACATGAAATAGAGACTAACAATTTGTTTGGTTTTGTAAAGAATGAATTACCGGGAGAAGGAGAGTAACCTTCGTCCCTATCTATTACGGTGCTAGGAGAAGGAGAGTAACCTTCACCCCTATCTATTACGGTGTCGTGAGAGGGAGAGTAACCTTCATCCCTATCTATTACAGTGTCAGGATAGGGAGAGTAACCTTCATCCCTAACATTAGCTGAGCCAGAAGTCTGTCAAGTTGTAAAAGCATGAAAAATGGCTACTACTGAGCCATAAGAACCTCATGGTAAGACATGATTGCTTAGAAAATGTTGTTTTGAGGTAACACAAGCGAAAGGGATTCCTTGGTAGAGAAAGTCTGAGTATTCCTCGACTGTGAGACTCGATAGAGTCTCTGGAATTCTTCCTGTGTGAGAAAACCTTGGCAAGGAAAGATGGATCACCTGAGGGACTGTATAGTAGAGAACGAGATGCCTGAGCCTAGGCTTGGAGGGTGAGTGACTGCAAGGAAGAGGAGACCATAACAGTTCTTGTAAACTTTTGGGATAATGCACATGATGTTTAGTTCTTCCTGTGCGAGAAAACCTTGGCAAGGAAAGATGGATCACCCGAGGGATTGTATAACAGAGAAGGGGATGACTGAGCTTGGGCCTAGAGGGTGAGTGACCGCAAGGAAGATCAAACCTTGATAGTTATTCTAAACTATTGATGGGGATCATGCACCCAATGGGCATGTCAAGGAAAAACAATGAGCCTAGATAAAAAAACAACCATGTCGATACAAATCCACAAACTGCGCAGATAATTATTGTGCTAAGATTATGAAAATTTCCTAGACATTTTATGAAATGTTTTCTCATAAGACTATGATTAATGTGCTTGTTGTCCAAGAATTATTGAAATAAGGTGACCAATATTTAAAGTCTGAAAAAGGACCTGACCAAGGAAGAAGGATTGAGATTTATGAAACAACTAAATGAGAAAGGCATGACAAGTGTTTTTTAGAAAGAACACTGAGGACAATGTTCCTTTAAGGGGGAGGGAATTGTAACACCCCTCTTTCCCCTAGCTTGTAATTAATCATAAAATAGGATTACCATGCTAAGGCATGTAGACAATGTAAATGTATTATTGTTAAACTACCCATAACTGACTGTTGGGGGGTGAAGCCTTTAAGTATGAGCCATGATATATCTAGAGGACAGAAATCAGTTAATAAAGAAAGGAACAGTGGTTGAATCATAAACCACCCCCATGAATGGAAGCATGGTCTAGCTACAGGATGTCATCTCGAAGTACCAAAGAGACCTGCAAACCCGAGCTTCCTTCTGACAGAAGGAACAAGACAGGTCAGAAACCTTCCAGAGGAGGGAAGGTAAGATACATACAAAGACATCAAGAGAGGATACACGGGACGAGAGCACCAACTCGTTAGGGAGATGAGTGAACCCAAAGGAAGTGCCGAGAACACGGCCTAAAGGACCCAACCGCAAGCTTGATGCTGAGGAAGCATCTAATAAACCTCGCAGGGTTGTTGTCACAAAGAGAGTTTCTCTAAGAGATGGTGTAAATTACCTAGTGATATCATGGCTTGGCACGGGGGTGGCCAAAGTGCTAAGAATGAATTCCTTTGAGCCTATGGTTGGGTGTAAAGGTGCACACCCACAATCAGTTGGTTGGATGCAACTTGTAATAGATAAGTATTCTCATACCCTGTGAAATTAAGTTGTAATTATGTAATGAAATGGGATATATTGTGAATGACCCAGGGATGTGTATGTTTGAGTAATGGTTATACTCTATATCTTTATTCTTGTTTAAATTGTGTATTTAAGAAAGTATGGATTGGACATGTTTTGTATTCGTAAATGCTTGCACCCTGTGGTGGCTTAAGCTAGATCCACGAACTGTGAGTTTATCAACCTTGGGCACAGTTTCATGTATGGATGTCGAAACTCCTAGTCGTTCTGAGTCCCTTGGAGGAGGGAGTCTATTAAATCTCAAGAGATATAGTGCACGTATGCACAGGCTCTCTGCGAGGCAGGAAGAGACTGAGAATCCCTTAAGTTCTAGAGTTGAGGAATGAGCGTAAGGGGTGCGCAAAAGGATTCTTCCAAGCGTTAAGTTCAAGAGATAGAGCGTAAAGTTGTTAAGCCCTTCAGAGCTAACAAATCTTAGAAAGAACAACGAGGTTGAAGTATCCAAATAAGAGAAGGTCCCTTTGTTTGGAAGATGAATAGACAAAATTTGTTCGGAAAGAGCCACGGTCTGATGTGACCATTGGATATGGGAAAGAGTGTGGGTGTTAGCCCTGGAGTCATTTGGTCTTCACGAGATAGGTGAATTGATCGAATTCATCATGAGGGAGGTAAAATCCCCAAATTTCTAAAGTCTTGAGGTTAACTCTGAAACTTAGATCTGAGGCTACTCGGGAACCGTCCTGACTGCCAGATTTGGGAGGTAGACAATAGTCATGTTACCAGAACTACCCATGACTTAAGAAACTGATAACATACATGTTAGTTCATGACTGCGATCAACCTACTTCATTAATCTCATCGAGAATGGAAGATCAATGAATAGGATTAGACTATATTTGAGGGAGAACTTCTCAGATTGTGGAGGTGGGACTCCACAATCACTGTGAACCGTCGATCTATGAATGGAGATCAAGGGTGAGGAATCATTGCAGAGCATGAAGGTTAAAGTATCAGATGTGCTAGTTCACAGCTCACAATTTACCAACGTCGTTGATCTCATCAGGCTGGAAGATCAATGACTCTGGTTAATACCAAGTTGAGCGAACACTTTCCAAATTGTAGAGGTCAAACTCTTTGATAAAGAGCATGCATGTTGGATCCCCACAATTTCTGTGAACCGCCAATCATCATTGACCTTCGATCTGAGTTTGATGAGATCTATGAAACGCAAGGAATGTGTGGGAAGGAAAAACATTCAAGGGGATCAAGCTCAAAAGAAATAGCACTTTCAGGCATGTAGACCAAGTCCAAGAGATGGACCCATAGGAGGAGAAAAGTTTGAGGCCTTTGAACACTTAGAAAATATTCTAAGTCAGAAGAGATCAAGAAGCTCAGGAGGAGGAGAGACCATGGAATAATTTTGTAGACTCCGAGTAAAGTACCGAAGTAAACGTCAACTATCGAATCGTCTAAAGTAAACGTCAGTCGTTGGATCCAGAGGACAGGTGGTGTAAGTTTGTGGACTCTGGGTAAATACCCGACGTAGATCCTATCCATTGGATAGCAGGAGATACAAGTCGATAGATTGGAGTCTCCATGGAAAACTGCTTCATAGGTTTCCAAGTGAGGAGTGTGACAAACTCCCGAAGTCCTGAAGGATGAAGAAGATCACAACTGTCCATTGCAGAGGGACACGTGGCAGAAATCCATGAAGTTTGGGTGAAAGAACTGTAGGAGAAACAAGTGCATAGGATTCTAAAACTCCTGAAGCCTGAAGAGACTGTCAAATACAATCTGGAGCCTGAAGCATAGAATCTGGACCGTCAAATACAGAGGGTATGTGGCGAAAGATCATGAAATTCGGGTGAAAGTACTATGGGAGAAAACAAAGGAGTAAAGTTGGAAATCGTCAAACCCCGAATAGCCAAAGTATTTGGGAGTCGTCGATCTGTGAGAGGACACATGTCATCACACTGCAGACTCTGGATAAAATACTCCAGGAGAAGCACAATGTGGAGAAACTGAGATTTGAAATCGTCGAAGGCCGAAGTCCTGAAGCAGACGACAACCATTGATTTGAAAGTGGACACGTTGCGCCATATCTAGAACTCTGGGTATGATGCACTCTGGAGGAAAGAAGAGGGTGAAAGCGCCAAAGTCCTGAAGGATATCTCGATCATTGATTGAGGAGGAGGTCGAAGGACCATTGATATGGTATTGGTTGAAAAGTGTCGAAGTCCTGAAGAGGACTAGGGATGTTGATTTTGGGAGGAAAGGTGTCAGAAGATCCCACACTCTAGAGGGTTTCACTCCAGATATATGTGTTTGTGGAGAGAGGATATAGACCATTGATCAGAGTAGATGTGTGGTGATGGATCGTGGACTCCATATAAATCTGTTCGAGAGTTTAAATTGAGATTTGAGACTCTCGAAGTCTGGAGAGTTGGAGAGCTGAAGTAAATCTCAACCATCCGATCATCTGAAGTAGATATCAGTCGTCATATTTTCCAAAGTAAATCTCAAGTGTCGGATCATCCGAGGTGAACCTGGACCGTCTGATCCAGAAGAGACATGGCATAGATTGGAGAATTTTGCGTAAAGTCCCAAAGTAATTCATTTCCATCATATTAAGAGGATAGGTGGCATAAATTTGTAGATTTCGAGTAAAGAACTGAAGCAAGCCTCAATCATCTGATTCAAGTGGAAATGTAACAAGAATCCACTTACTTCAAGGGGAAGTGAAGTTTGAGATTTGAGATCTCAGAAGTCCGGAGACCTGAAGGAAATCTCTACCATTGGTCAAGAAAAGGGCCACAGGACCATTGATCTAGTTGAAAGGTCAAACCCCTGAAGTAGAGGTAGAGCCTCTTATTAAGAAGGACAGGTGTCCACAAATATTTGAATCCATAAGATTGACATACAGAATAAAGGAAAGTTTGAGACTTGATAATTCCGAAGTCCAGAATTCTGAAACAAATCATAGTCATTGATTTGAAAGAGGTCAGATCTGATCCACATCTTTGAAAGGGATAGATATGAGCCCTCAGTTCAAAGGCACCGTCAAGATCGTGAGATCGATGGTCCCATAGCATTGCGAGGATTGGATATGCGTGACCTTTAAAAGTTGAAGGCGGATCGCAATCCAAACCACAATTTTGAAGAAAGGACACGTGGAGGCTCGAGGAGAATTACGGGTCGAAAGGAAGTTTGGTTACAAAATGTCTTTGGTCATGCCTGCAATTGTGTGTTTGTGTGAGGTTATTTCCCAAGGTCATCTCAAGGAGGGGCTTATCAGAAAATGGGCTAGCACCCAAACTCAGAGATTCCGCAAGCGCGAAGGGAAGCTCGTGGGTACCATTAGACCTGCACCAAGAAGTCAAAAGGTTTTGTGTTTTATTACAGAACGATACCATCAAGGTCTCATAGAGTCGTTTGGCTCTAGAATCAGAGATCCTTGACCTAGAGGTCAGGTGTTATAACCCTAATTTGCACCATACATGCTTACCTGGCATCGGGCGATCTCAGATTCCTTCTTTGCCAAAACATTGTTGAACAACTCTTCTTAAAAAACCCTTTTATAAAGGCCCACATGCCCTGCTCCATTACTACATGAGTGTACATGCTAGCTGAACCAAGATGCCCGCGTGTACCTACAAAATAACGAAAAAAGGAAAGTTGTTGATGGAACACACAACTTTGGGTGAGTTAACTAAACCTTTCGGCCATGCATGGCTGAGGGTTTGACCAAATACCTAGCTTCTTCTAGCCTATAAAAGAAGGGTTAGGGGTCCCATTTGGAAGAGGAGAATCATAGTAGAGAAACTAT
>SNQJ01S0124546.1:0-26580 GCA_010110895.2 Picea sitchensis | reverse complement strand
CCAAATTTCCCCCCACCATTTCTGGCGAGTACCTCTTTATTTTTACGCAAGCTTGAGGAGGATAACATATGCTTGTTGATGTCAGCTCATCCTTCAGAGTATGTTTAACGAACCCTAGGAAGGAGTGGTTCGGTCCCATTACAGGTCTTTCGATGTTTGTTTAACGAGTCCAAAGATAGAAAACTTGAAGGTTTTTCATGATTATAGAGTCTGGAAAAACACTCAAAAGAGAACTCTCTCAGTTCCTTTTTCGTAAAATAGTCTGATGAGACCGAAAAAGAGATAAATTATCGCCCAACATATGCTTTCTTCAAATACTTTAACGAGCGTGAAAATAGAAAGATCGCTCGACAATCTTTTCATGTTTAGAGAGTCCGAAAAGAGCTTAAAGAGGACTCCAGGGGGTTCCTTTTTCGTATAACCTTGTTGAGCCCGAAAAAGTGATAAAAGTGTGCTCGATTACATTCTCGTGTATTTTTGAGCGTGAGAATGGACAAAGACCAAGCTCAAGGTTTTGTGAAAAAAACCATAAAAGACAACTTAAACATGCGATGAAAAAGAGAAAAAATCCGTATCCCTGTATATGGACGTCGAAGTCGTTAAGTCTGCAAAACGTTGCACTCATAGGGGTATTAGGCATTAGGTTTAATAAATAAAACAATTATAAAAAACAACAAAAATGGTAAAAGTAAATATAAGTGGGTAAAAGTTCTTTTTACCATAGTCATTGTAACTTTGCCAAGATTTTAGTCCAAAACCCCTCTTTTTCCCTTGAATTTCGGCGCTCGATTGCAGAAGGTATGAACAACCATTTGGCGAACCGTCTCCGGCAGTGAGGTAAGCTCCTTGTCTTCTATCTTTTCATGGTTCAATTTTTAATTTTCATTGGTAAATTTCAAGTTTTTGAGCTTGTTTTAGGGCTCAAATTTTCTCTCAAGCATTCTCACAGGCTAGCCACACGGGACCTGCGAGAATGCATCATTCTCGCAGGTGGCCCCAAAGGCACCTGTGAGAACCTCGCACTGTGACAAAGGGGCACTTGCGAGAACTGCAAAGTGAAAATTTTGTTTGATGTTTGCCCAATGAAAAATGTACCAATGGTTGAAGAGAGTTACTGACCTTCTTCTTATGGTTCTTGTGCAGGCATTTGGCTATCACCATGGTTCTGGAATGGCATGAAAGAGAGCATGAAGAAGATGATGCTATTGCTGGGAATAACCTGGGCACCATTGCCTCTTTGCAAGACTGTGGTCTCCTGAAATTCTTTCGGATTCCAGGTATGAGGGCCCAAGTCAGGCTGTTGGAGTACCTCGTTCATATGTGGGACGTGGACCAACAAGTATTCCACGTAGGGGTCCACACATTGTCCTTGGATATCAAGGAAATTTATTTCCTGACAGGACTGTCAGGGCATGGGTACCACGCTAGCTTGACTGGTAGCCGAGGTGGTGGGTTGCCTATGAGTGAATATTGCCATCAATACTGTGTTCCATAGGCGGAAAGAAGTGAAGGGAAAGTGGCCATTTGGGGGGTCCAGGATTTGACCCTTCACACTATTTTGTTTACCATTGCTCATATGGCTGGGAGCGCTGCTCCACACATGGCTCTCCAGAGCTACTTTCAGTATGCCATAGAGTGTATTGAGCCTCGGGTCTTTAGCTGGTCAGACGTAGTCCTTCGTAGCATGAAGAGGCAGTTGACTAAATGCAGGAGAGGTGACCTGAAGCAATTAGGGTATGGGTCATTGTTGGTGTCCTTATTTCTTGAGAGGGTTCCCTCGATGAGGTTGCAGATTGAGTGGGGTTTACCGGATCTAGAGGATCTGAGGATGCTGAGGTGGTGTAACCTAATGGCTTGGCATGTAGCTGGACCAATCATCAAATACAATGATTCCTTCTTTGACTGGTTATGACCACAGATGATGATGGTCGATGATTATGCCTACGCTGAGTTGGACTTCTGTGGGGATCCAGACTTGGCCTTGCTCGAGGGCGCTCAGTGGGGATATCTAGGTAAGAAGTACAATTTTTTTACTTTTTAAATGTTTTTGTGAATTTTATCATATGAAAATGTTTTTATGTTTGTCCAAGGTCTAATTACAAAAATTCTTTTTTGATGACATAGACGTGGGGCCTTATCGACCTCCGGGTACTTCTCCTATTCAACGACGAGGAGAGGTGACTCCAGTGCCATGATGGGATGTTGAAGATTATGAGGCAGTGGAACAAAAATTAGAGGGTTTGATTGCAGACATTCTGGACATGCCTCTTGGAGAGGTCCCGTGACATTATCAGCGTCATACGGTGGGCGTATCAGAGTCTGTTGGCCGACTGCTTCGTAGGGTAGCCTGGGCAGTCGTGTGTTACCGTGAACGTCATCCATGACGTTACTTTGTAGAAGCTATGAGCTTCAGATTTTGAAATTTTGGTCCTCGGACAAAACTTTTTTGTAAAAAACTTTTTGATCGTTATATATACATACGGCTTATACCGGCTTATCTTGTGTTGTGTGATACTTGTGATGTGATTGATTTATAAATGATCCAAATGTCTGTCTAATACATAGTTAGCTAATGCATCAGTTAATGTATTTAGACATCTAGGAATATGCTGATACTCAATATAATCAAAATAACGTTCTAAGAGGCGAATTCGCAAATATACCCTTAACAAAGTAGGACTTCGAATAGCATAGACATTACTTAACTATAGTAATACGAGCTACGAATCAAGTCGTACAACCAAGTGATGGATACCGAGTGAGATAGCATCAATCAACAATTCGATAATGGCACTATACTCTGCAATATTGTTGGTCGCACAATCGAGGCACACACCTCGTAGAGTGATAAGTTCGTTTGTAGGGGCGTAAATTGCCCATGCAACAGAAGCAAGGTTCTGAGTACTATGGCTAGCGCCATTAGTGAAGCCAATGTGGGGTAGTGAAGACTCTGACATCTGGAAACCAAACACAATGTATCATAAGGGCAGAGACCAGATAACAAAAAAAACATACTACAGTAATACACAAGAAGTATGATACAATAAAATACAAGTACTCGTGCACAGGTGATCTTATGCATAGTACTTCTTTAAGTACAACCCATTTTTGGGTTCACTCAAAGGGATACCGTCATAATCTACTAACTTGTAAGCTCCTTTCTCTAAAACTCGTCTAATGATATAAGGACCTCGCCACATGGCTTCGAATTTTCCATCTCCTAGCATATCTCGATCTTGTTCATAGAGGAGAACCAGATCTCCTTCGGAGAAAATGTAAGGCTTGACATGTTTGTCATATTGGGCCTTGACACGTTTCTTCTGGGCTTCTATGAATAGGGTAGCGTTGCATCAAGTTTCGTCTAATCACATGAGATACAACAGATGTTCTTCCTCTGCAGAAGTGTTTGGTAGGAGTTCGACAGCTAGTTTTAAAGAGGGTATCTCACATTCAATCGAGAGGATGGTTTCTAGACCATAGACTAACCGAAAATGTGTAAACCCAGTAGCGGACTTAACGGATGTCCAATAAGCCCACAATGCTGAAAACAACATTGTGTGCCAACTTGTTTTGTGGTTTCCTATCATTCGTCGAAACATGGTTATGAGCACTTTGTTAATCGCTTCGACTTGGCCGTTGGCTTGTGGGTAATAGGGCGTTGAGTTTTCATGGTGAAGACCCAACTTTTCAGTGAGTTCGGACATCATGAAGTTTCTAAAGTGGCTACCGTGATCAGTGATGATAGCCTGAGGAACACCAAAATGAGCTATGATGTGATTGAAAATGGATAATGCTGCGGTCTTTCTAGTATTGTCAAATGTCGGCATTGCCTCGGCCCATTTCGTAAAATAATCTACGGCTACAATAATGTATCCATGCGCCCCGGCCGAGTGGGGGTGACATGTCATGAAATCGATACCCCATTTCACAAAGGGACCAACGGAGACCATGGGGTGAAGAGGAGCATGATGTGATCGTATCTTATGATTATAGGTCTGGCAAGCGTGGCATTTTTGGACGACAATTATGCAATCATTAAATAAAGAAGGCCAAAAATACCCTGCTCGTAAGATCTTTTGGGCAGTAGCATACCCAGACATATGAACACCATAGGCTCCAGAATGACAGTCATTTAAGTCTTTCTCAGCTTCGTCGAACGTGAGGCAGCGTCGAAAAATTGAGTCAATCCCATGATGATAAAGAGTATCCCTGAGGATAATATATTGACAGGCTTGGTAGCGTATTCGACACCGGTCAATGCTGGACAAATTGGGCCGGAAAGTCTGGGTTTGGAGATATATGATGATATCTCCATACCAAAGATCATTAGAACTAATTAGGAAAAGGGATTCATCAGGTAATGAATTGGCTGCTACATTTTTCGTTTGAGAGTAGGGAAAGTAGCATATCAACTCGACAAACACTAAGGACTTCTTGGAATTAGCTCGTTCAAATTCCAAGTCAAACTCTTGGAGTATCATGATCCATTTTGAGTACTTTCCCCCTATAAATTGAAGTGTGAGAATGTGTTGCATAGGGTTGTAGTTAGAAATTACCGTAGTCTTGCGAGAGAGGATATAGTACTGGAAACGTTGAATTGCTTGGATGGCTGCCAAGGCCAGTTTTTTGACATGTAAATACTTGGTTTTGGTAAGTGTTAGACTTCGACTCAAGTAATAGATAACATGTTCATCATGAGAATCATCCTCTTGGATGAGAACCATAGCTATAGTGTAATCCGAGGCTGCGAGGTAGAGGAAATAATCACGACTGTAATCGGGGGGGGAAGAGAAGTGGAGTACATGTCAGGGATAGTTTAAAAGCTTCGAAGGCTTTGTTTGTGATGGTATCCCATATGAACTCAGACCCCTTTTTGAGTAGTCGCATAAATCTAAGAGTTAGCTCGACGTAGTTCAGGACAAAATGATGAAGAAAGTTTGCTTTCCCTTGCAAACTTTGTAACTGGCAAAGTGTAGAAGGAGGAGGGAGATTGATAATCACCTCGACCTTTAAAGGAGCTACCCTAATCCCTTGCCGTGAAACAATAAAGCCTAGAAGTCGGCCAGATTCTATGCAGAAAACACATTTGTGAGGATTCAAGTGTATATGGTAAAACCGACAGCGGATGAAAATGGCTCGGAGGTGGATTGGATGATCGATTCGGTGCATGGAATGAGCGGGTAAGTCATCAAGATATGGTTGCATGATGTACTTGATATCATGGAAGGCATAAGACATAGTGCATTGAAAAGTTGTGCCATCATTCTTTAGACCAAAAGGAAGTTTTCGATAGGCGAAAGTGCCCCAAGGACAAATAAAAGTGGTTTTGTGTTGATCCTTGGGAACAATATTGATTTGATTATATCCGGAGAAACCATCCATCAGAGAGAAGATTTCGCTTCCGGCGCAATCGTCGACAATCTGATCAACGAAGGGGGTAGGAAAGTTGTCTTTAGGAAAAGCTTTGTTACTATCCCTATAATCAATGCATAAGTGGATTGTGCCTTGTTTCTTATCGATCGAGACAAGATTAGAAACCCAGTCAGTGAGGGCCATCAGGTAAATAAAGCCGGCTTTGAGAAGTTTCTCGACTTCAAGCTTGATAGCAGCCACTTTACGTGGGTGAACTGGATGAAGGCGTTGCTAGATGGGTTTAGCATCTGGGTATGTCTTAATCTCATGTATCACAATGTCGGGGTCGATACCCGACATTTATTCATAGCTCCAGGCGAAGACATCACGAAACTCTTTGAAAAGTGACGTGTAGGTGACGATTTCATCAGGGGAACATGAAGCTCCGATATGCACATTTTTTACAATTCCAATTTTGATGGATATGTCGAGAGGAATAGTGGGTGAGATATTTCTTAAGTTCTCTTCAGAAAACACATCGTGTGTGGACTCAGGAATGGTGGAAATGATGATAATGGTCGACGGGGTCGAGAGCCGTTGGTAGCTCTCAATGGTGTGTTGTTCCAGGAAGCTGATGGGATGGTGATGTCCATCATTCCAAGGGGTGTCTTCCATGACAGACATGATCATCTCATCCATGGGAAAAATGGCTCGGAAAGAATCTGGAGACAAATCACCAAGAGAGGGGGTAGAAGGGGTTTCCGATTGAATGGCCTGATAGGTGGTTTCGACCGGACTCAAAGGCATTGCATCACCGTAACGAAGATGATCACCGGAGTCAGGTACCATCCATGGGTCGTGAGACATAGGGGTTCTGTGAATCGAGGTGGAAATCATGTTGATTGAAGTGACAGACGAGTGTGGAACATCAGGTGGTGGAATGGGAAAGGTGCCCATTAACGAAGAGTCTTTGAGAAGACCTACACTGACATTCTCGTAACCCGGTGGGGTTTTGGCGATGAACGGTATGTTTCCAGTACGTGTATTCGAGTTAAAGAAGGCTAATTGGTCAATGGTAATTACCTTTCCTTGATGTGGGAAACGTACAACACGAAAAAGAGTTGACACAACTATGCGCATGGAATCGATCCATCTATGGCCAAGCAGAAGATTGTAATCGAGAGGAGCGTCAAAGGCTTCCACTTCGACTTGGACCATTTTTCCTTCTAGCGTGATTGGCAACGAAGGAAGGACACTGTAAGGCTTAAAACCAGAGCCATTGAAGGCTTTGAGTGTGTTATGGGATTTAGTCAAAGAGGGAGAGTCGATGGCTTTCCAACAGGTAACAGACATGAAACATGTCAAGGCACCCTCACCGATAACGATTCTACAAATGTTTTTGTCGGAGACAATCACTTGGATTTGGAATGCGATTTGAGGGGGTAACCTTTGAATATGATCTTCCAAGTCAAGAATTATTAAATTTGTGTCCGTTGGGTCAATTCCACCAATAGCTTTCAACAGTGCCTTCCATTGTGTGGGACAACTTTGAATGAATTCGAGGTCTGACATCGCGGAAGGTGCTTGGGCCAGATCTTCAACAATGATGTAGTTCTAGGCAGCACGAGCATGAGGATTGAAAGCCGATTTCCAAACGATGCCCTATGGAGGAGGGCGAGGAACTGTGTCAAGGCTCGGTCATTCGATATGAAGAGGACCGTTGGTAGGTGGAGTCATGGGAGAGGGTTGGGAAAATGAAGGAGGTATAACATCAACCTTCTCCTTAGAGGGAGAATAATCTTTGGCTTGAGTGGTAAGTGCGATGTCATTCTTCTTTGAATCACCAGTACACATTAATACATAGGACGTAGTAGAAGGGGAAGGTTGGTCATGAATGACCAATTGGGCCTGTTGTTGAGAGGGGAAAGGTTGGGACAAAACGACCAGAGTGGGTGGTTTCGAGGCCCCTTGAAGGAAATTAGTAACCTTGACGCATCGTGGACAATCCTTCATGTAGTGATCATCACCATAGATAAGACAAGGGTATCGGGGTTTGCGCTTATCCCTATCGTCAACAGGTGGAGTTTTGGTTCTCTCTGCTTGCAAAGCATTTTTTTCCTCCTTATTCTTACCCTTTCCCTTTCTGGATTTTTTTTTACCGGCTGGGGTATATTGAACATCATTTACCTCAGAAGTCTTGTCGGTGGGCACGGTAGGAGACAGAGCATTTTGAACATTAGAAGAAATGGGTTTGGGGTTGTTGCTTGAGGCAGAATGTGGTTGGGCATGGAAAGTGCGATTCACACCGTCGGATACATGAGAAGAAGCTGGAGTAGTTGAAGTGGCGGAAGTGGAAGGACGAGGTGCGTCAGGGAGTAAGTCGTAAAGAGTACCCGTTTGTGAGTAAAGAAGGTCAAGGTATTGTGCACGACTTATGGCCTGTTCTTCCATGACAACTCCACCCATGGAAATGTCATGATTGATGTCATTCATGAATGATTTGGTGAACCACTCGGACAACAAATAATCAAGAAGTTCGAGTTTAATGAGACGTCGTCTCCGTCGCCACTCATGAATGTGATCGGATATATGAGTGGCTTTGTTTTGTTTGAAAGAACTCAAAATCTTGATCCCCGTTTCATAATGGATCAGTAACTGGTAGTGGGTGAGGAAAGCCATAGTGAGGGTGTTGAAGTCGGTGAAGAAACCTCATGGTAATTCTATATACCACTTCGTGGCAGAACTCATGAGAGTTCTTTGAAAAAGACGTAAACGAATAGAGTCATCCATCAAGGAGTTGGATGAGCACCAGAGGTGAAAAGTCATCACGTGATTGTTTGGGTCCTCTCCCGCTTTGCCATAAAATTTAGGGATGTCAGATGGTAGCTTGGCTTGTATAGCAGGCCATTGGGGAGAGTGACGGATTGGATCGTTTAAAATCCTCGACAGATCCAGGAGGTCCAAAGTGGCCAAGAAGGGTAGCTTTCTATTCACGTGCGGGTACTGGTGGCTTTGGGGAGGGAGTCCCGTTGGCAAACCAGTGGGACCATAAGCAGTCTACATATAATGTGAAGACCCAGGAAGATTCAGTGGTTGTTGTGGAGGAAAGTAGCTCATGGGATTGTATCCTTGAACAGGGACATGAGTTTGAGCATTCGAGCCCCAAATAGGATTGGATGTACCTGGATATGGTTGGCCTATACTAGGGGGTATAACGGATGTAGCTGGAAGTTGTTTCCCCCCAGTCGATTGAGGATTATGTTGTATTAGATGATTCCAATACTGGGCCAAGGATGGAGGTATGTTTTGTCCATAGGGTGGGGTTGGTGGGGGTTGTCCTCCAATCGGGGGTTGAGTTCCAATTGGAGGTTGTGTTCCAATTGGGATTTGTGTTCCAATAGGAACTTTCCCTACAAGGGGGGGCTGAGTCAAATCTCCTTGGTGAAATTGTCCACCAAAAGGAATCTGGTAATTTGGTGTGAACGACAGAATGGTGCCACTAGGATTAGTGCCGCCGATAGAGGATGGAAAAGGTCCTCCGAAAGGGGGTTGAGGAAGTGTCAGAATGAAACTGGGAGGGGAGTGCCCAGAAGAGGAGGGACCACCAGGAGTTCCGGATGGGGTTTGCATAGGAGTGGGAATAGAAGCATTCAACGCATGGTGTCCGGGTGGAAGTGTTGGGGTGACACTGGGCGAGAGAGATGTGCCAATGGGGGCTTGACTAGCTGTTGTAATCCCGGTGTGAATACTTGTAGTATCTGTGTAATGGACCATTTCTAAAGGGAGGGTCAAGATGTGGTCAGCTCGTGGAGCTTCTGTACCAGGAAAATAATAAGCAGTAGTAAAAGGTACTATGTCTGGGTCAGAGGTTTCAGGGAACGCAGGTGAGACGGTGATTTCAACACCTACTCCTGAACCAAAGAGATCCCATCTAAAAACGCTAGTAGACCAAAAAGGATCTTGGCCCTCAGGTCCTGGAAAAGGTCTAGTTGGTGATCTGGAAGACAAAACAACTAAGTCTCCGGAATAATTCACTCGCATAATACGTCTCTCAGAATTGGGGTGAAGTCGAAAGTCCTCTCGAGAATTGGTAATTCAGAACCGTTCTAGAGAGTCAGTTCTTTCCACTTGTGGATTCGTTATGTCTTAGACTTCACTCTGTTGAGGAGAGCCCTCTGGTGAGCTTTTAGGCAGGGGTTGAGAACCTTCCGGATTTTCTGGAGGTATGCCCTGCATTCTACGTGAACGACGTGGAGGGTCTATTGTGAACGAGTTACAAACTTACGAAGAAAATCCTATGGTCAAATTGGGTAAACAAACAACATGCGCTAGTAAAAATTCTAGGAAACAACACCAAGCAAACAAAACCTTCTAATTCTGAAGTTACTAGTTGGTGATGAAATCCAACGTCGCAACAACGAGACGAGAAGGGGCTGGGCTAGGGTGGAAAAGTTACATTGAGGACCTACTTAACGAACTTACACCCTGGTGCAAGCTCCCACACATAATCGTAGGTATACCCTCCAAGGAGCCCGAGTGAGTTTGGCCAACGTCAATTCCAGGTACCATGAAGACTTGCCCCTTCACAGTCACCTGGTGTAAGATCCTAAGAAGATAGGCCACTAAGGTTACCACTGATAACAATAAATCCTGGGGGGATAGTTGACAGTCCGATCCACATGCAAGGGCATGGTATCTAGCCCGAAATCATCTTGAGAGGCTTCCACTTATCATTGTGGGTATACCTCCAAGTGACCCCTGTAATGCGTGCAATCTCTACACCGATATCAATGAAGCAGGGTGAGTAACTCTATTAATATCAATGCGACCTCGAGTTTGACCCTTGTGTGAGAAGGGCTTCCCAGGACAAAATGTTGTAAATGGAATTTGACACTCAACACAAGATGTTATTGTGTGTTTTGTGCTTTGGAGAGTGTATCTCTCTGCCTATTCCAAAGCTCTAGCCTAGCTAACTGTTGGTGTAATAGAGTCCTAGAAAAGAGTTACTAGTTAAATTTTAAAATTGCGTAATATTATTAAGGGCTGTTGTTACTCAAATGAAACGGAGATGAAACCGATGTTGTGTGAGACTCTAACCTAGCAATGCATAGATAGGAATGAAATATATCAATTTTTTTTCGATGAATCCTATGTACGGGAGGGAAAGAGAAGTGTTATGGAACAATCTTGAACTACGATATACAATCTTCTTTAAAATGCAATCTTCAACGAATCACGTAACAATGACAATCCTCTATTGGTTCTATTTCAACGATTGATTTCCAATATTTTCAAAATGAAAATGCTTTTAACAAGAAAAATGTTTTTTACTTTTCAAAAAGAACCACCATGGTGGTGAAACTAAGGAAAACCAATAACTAACGAAAAGCCACAAACAAAACCCAAACCAATCTTTCAATGAAGACAAAAATGACAAGCAGACAAGACTAGTCTTTTCAATTGCTTGAGAACAATGATTTTCCAAGTGATGAGCAAATGAGAAAGACAAACAATCCCAACTTTCAAACTGATCACAGGCTCCTAACCAAACAAGTACTCAGATTCTAGGATTAGAGATTATATCCTTGTTAAGAAAATTCAAGAGATGAGAGTTGAGAAAAAGATGGACAAGAAGAGCCTTTGATTTCCGAAGACTGATCGTGCACAAAATATGAAGTTAAGAAACAATCAACCAGTGGCCTAAGAAGTTCTTATCAGACACCTATACAAATCGGGGCATCTGAGCATACAAAATCCTTAATTCCAAAAATTAAAAAAATGGGTTTGCAGGCTATCAGTAATGTACAGTGCGAGAATGGAGTATTCTCGCAGGCTGGCTTCAAGCAGAGTGCGAGAATCTTGCACTGGACTAAAAGGCAGAGTGCGAACTCAATGGGTTCTCACATTCCACTGAGGGGTTCATTGCGAGAAGGCCCAAAACTAGGCAAAATTTTGGAAAAAGACAAAAATTTTGAAGGGACTTATGGACCCAAAGAGTGTCAAAGTTTCCTGAAGACTTAGAGATTGATAGAAATGAAGAAAGGTAAGAAAATAGCAAATGGCCAAGGAAAAACACCAAAAACCACTAAAAAATGGGTTGCTTCCCCAGTTGAGTCGCCAATTTTGTTATCGGACTAATTGGTAGGTGCAGACACTAACATATCTCCCTAGATCCACTTGGATCTAGAACAAAACAGGACAGGACATGACTCTTTCCCTAAGTTACGACCATTGAATTAGCTAATAAGGAGGAACAAGTGGCATACCTTTGTATCGCTTCCTTAAGTCTCTGTTGCTCTTGCTTCGCTCCAGTGCTCTCATAGGTCAAGACCAAGACAACACAAAGCCAACCAAAGTTAAGATAGAAAAATGTATTCAATCGTCAACTTATGTGTATGACCAAGGAATTACACAATAAAGTAAGAATGACTTTATGGGAAAAGGACATGCCACTATATCATATTAATTGAAAGTAGAAGATACAACCTGATCGCCTTGATGTCACAATCTTACTTTCGGTGACTCTTGGTTCCAACACACACACTTGCTCTGTCCTTGCATGAAGAAGATCCAATTCCTCTTGATAGAGCTACTAGAGTCTCCAAGCTTCTGTTCAAGCTGGGTTCTTCACACAATNTGTTCAAGCAGGGTTTTTCACACAATTCCTTCACCAATTCTTCAATTAATCTTGCTTAACCTTTTCCATGAGAATCCTTTCAATATATAGGAGAGGATGAGATGGTTACATGGATGAGAATGATCCCACCAAATCAGAGAATCCAGTAAAATGACAACCATATGAATGCCAACTCATTCTCTAGAAGATCCCCTTCTAGAACTCTTGAGACTTCATCTCTTTTCCAAGCTTAAAAACAAGTTCGCACCCTATGTATAGAGCAACCTGCGAGAAGTTCACACCCTAGATGAAGGTGGCCTGCCATAATGGGTCATTCTCGCACCCTAGGCCATATGTAGCCTGCGAACTCACTTTGAAAATATGTTTTCTGGAAGGAGATAAATGCCACTTTTCTTAGGAGAAAGTTCTTGTTGGGAACCTGAGTACACCATTGTTAATACATCACCAAGATGACCAAAATCATGTGTAACATAGTCGAATGTTGTTTTTCACACATATTACCTCCAGCTGAAGAGATCCATCAAAGCTAAACCTCACATGACTCCAAACACCCTACAGAAGTTCTGACCCCTGATGAAGGTCCGAACAGATCGACACTTCATCTACATTACAATGCAAGAAAATGAGAATAAGGAGGAGCTTTAGTCATAATACAGGCTCACAGAAGAGGACCTTGAGGAGATCACTAAGGATTGGTCGGAAAACCTCCTTATTCCTATAGAACCTGCAGAGATGTCTGACCCTGACATCCCAGAGACCACGCACAAAGAACATGATACACCCAGATCCAACAGAAGGAAGAAGACCGAAGAGGTCCAACACTTCAGCAGTGCCTCAGGAAAGACTACTTCAGTATCACCTGACCGAGGGGGTGATGACGAAGTAGAAGAGATAAATGGAAAAGAAGATGAAAATAAACAAGGCGAAGTAACACCGCCTAGAGATGATATCGATCCCCTGAAGAAGAGGAAGGTTTCTCCCCAGAAACATTCTTCCCGGAAGAAATCCAGAGCCAGCGTGACCAAGATGCAGACTGTACTCACTACCAATGATTTTGAGTTCATCATAGCATCCCTAAACGATGCCTTGCAAGAAATCATGGAGAAACAAGAAGCCAAGAAAGAGGAAATGTACGACAAAATTGAGGTCAAAATCTAAGGGGTATAGCAGGCCCTTCAGTCCAGCCACGCAGTGTCCACTACACCCCTGCCATCGGGAGAACTAGAGTTGGGAGATGAGCCAGCCTAATTCTATCGACTAGAAGATCCAACTGAAGCTAGCATAAATAGAAAAAGCCACCCAAGCCTTGGAGAAAGTGAAATGAGTACTCGTAGAACAACATTGACTTACAGATTAGGAGAAGGTTTCTATCTAGATGAAGTTTGAAGAGGAGAAATCAAATATTCAACAAGAAAAGGAACAGTTGCTCGTAGAGCAACTCAAAGTGAAAGAAGCAGTCAATAGAGAAATTCACTCTGTGACAAGCTTAGAACCACAGGCAGAAGATATAGTCACACATCAACTAGAACAGCTCGTAGAAGCTCTCAACAACTACAACAATGAATAGCAGACTTAGAGCTCCGCACAGTGCCTAACACTCCGTAGGATGTGAGGAATCAAAGAGAAGTAAATGCCCGAAGCGCAGTTGAAAGAATCAAGGGCCTCACCATGGAATGTAAGAAATTGAGTGATCACAGTGCCCAGACGTATGAGAAAATCACTGAGAATCCATAACTGAAGACACTGAAGTCACAGCTCTAAGAGGCGAAGTATCAAGCAAAAACAATATAGGTGCAGTTGAATCCCCTGTTAGTTGTTGAAAGGATGAAGCGATCCCAAGAGCAGCACACTGCCCAGCAACAGGTCAACACCATTTAGAGAAAAGTCATGGAAGTGACTCAGAAGCTGCAACCTATACAAGATGAGGCTTACCAACTGTTCATAGAGATCGAAGTTCGAGGAGAAGAATTGGAGCAAGTTGTCACTGCAGCTGAACAATGCCTAGAGGGACTTGTCAATGTAGTTATTATCCAGAAGTTCATTGAACAGGAGGTTATGGTTCAAAAACAAGTCGAAGAAGCTCGATCCAAGCTCGAGGTTATTTATGTAGAATTATCTAGATCAGAGTGACTCGGGATGAGTCACAGGTGAGTGTTGGGGGCCTGTTGGCCCTTGACCAAGTTTTGAGGGCCCTTGGTCATGTTTGACCTATTTTTTGGACTTCGACAGGCTGTCGAAGATGGAGCACAAGATGAAGTGGAGATCACTAGATCTTAGCCCCTTTTAGGTCCCTTTTTGGGATTTGATATTATGTAACAGGTATGGGAATGTCGGCCCATGGGTTTACCCATGTTTAGGCCCATTTTGTAATGTATAAATATATAGCTAGGTGATGTAAGAAGAGGCCATAGTGTGTTAAGTGCTAAAGTTCGATCTATGTGATCGAAAGTGTTAAGTGTTGAGTAGAGATTGCTTTTGTGCATATTGTATGAGGCTTGCGGAGCATAGTGCAAGCGAGTGTAAGAGATTGAGAAGAGGCTTAGTGTTGTAACCTAGCCAGGGGAAGGAGGATATAGTGAGGTGCACAGATCTCCTGTCCTCTGCGGAGTAGGGTTTTTGTGGCTCTGTGCATGTCACTGATTGAAGACTATAATAAATAAGACAAAGATTTTGTGGATGTATCCCCAAGGTGGGGGTCAACCATGTACATGTTGTGTTTCTCTGCTTTGTGCGATGTATTCATGTGTTTTTATGTTAACTTGCTTAGTTCTTCGATATAGATGAATGGTAGATAGATATGTTAATGTTATGTGCATAATAGTATGGATGAATACTAGCTCTGGCCCATGTGGATGTGCTTAGTGCTTGAATATAGTAGATCTGGTTAAATACTACAATGCTCTATAATTAGGGTTTAGCTGTGCTGTAAACTAAGACTGGATATTGATGAACTATAACTGCTAAGTTCCATGTTAAGGTGTTACAGTCATAGATCTGTGTCCTAGCTAAGGTTGCAGACACTGGAGTCCTGCAACCACCCCTACCTCTATCTTGAGTGAGACTTCATCTTCTTTGTAGGTGTTGTTGAAAGGGCTAGTAGTTAGGGTTTTGTTGGCACATTGTTGTAGTGTTGAACCCTGGGTCTTCCCCTGTGCCAACAATACATATGGCCCTTGCTAGATTTTAGATTAATTAACCCAAAAGCATCAATTCCCCACTAATAAAATGGTTGTTCTACCACAATCGACTACAAGGGCATTGCATATTTATTCATTCTCCCTGAAAATTGTTGACAAGACAGACATCTCCTTATTGCGACATATGAGTCCCTGAAGATTGGTGGCCAGTAAAATCCTTCTCTGATTATTCTGTGAGCAGTTGTGGTAGGTGGAAAGTATCTGCCACATATTCCCTCATGGAATTATTTGATCATCCCTTGGGCTTGATTTTCATCTATGCACCTCAGCAATATACCATCAAAATTTCTTCTGAAAAGTATGTCAACAATCAACATGTATTGGTTCACCTTCATCTTGAGTGTCCTTCACTCCTTGGGATTCATTGTAACAAGGAATTGCATGGACCTTAAGTAGAATATGATATCTCTGTACCATTCTGAATCAGTTACTGGTTCCCTGACTGATATTGAAATCATCCCATCGACTGAGTCCCTGTTTGCAATGATCTTTCATAGACCTTGTCCTTTGATTGCCTTTAAGGGTTTGATATCGATATCATATTATTGAATTTTTTCTATCTAGTTGGCCTACTTCCCTTCTCTCAACTATTGATTTAGGAGCTTCCTGACTGGTGAAGAAGGAACATAAGCTATGATGTGGGAGTTTAAGATATACATATGAAAATGTGGGATGGATTTTACAAGAGACAAAGCCTACTTCTCGAGGTATGAATATCTTAACTCATATTCATGTAGGGTATTTCTCATAAAAATTATCAAGAGTTCTTCTCCATTGCTATTTTTCTGAGTGAGGATGGATGTGATGACCTCCTCTATAGTGAACAAATAGATAATAAAATATTTATGAAAATATGGGCTAATGAGGACAAGAGCAGTGGTGATTTCCCCTTTTATATTGTTGAATGCTTCCTGAGTGTCTGTTGTCCATTCAAATATCTGGTCCTTTTTCAACAACAAATTGATAGGATTCATGATGCTTGCGTAATCAGGGACAAACCTTCAGACAAAATTTATTTTCCTGAAGAATGACTGGACTCCCTTTTTATATGTAGGGGGATTGAGCTCATTGATTTCTTTAACTCTTCCCATATCTATTTAAATCCCTTCCTTGCACACAATGTGGCCCAACAGATTGCCTTGAGTCACAACGAACAAGAATTTCTTCGGTTTTAGAGAGACACTGTATAATCTACATCCTTCAAAGACCTTCCTTAAGTGATGGATGTGATCCTCCCTTTTGTTTGAATGCATCATCAAGTCATCTTGATAGTCCTCCATAAATTTTCCTATCAGTCTGTTGAACACATAATCCATGGGCCTTTGGAAAGTGGCTCCGACATTCTTCAAACCGAAAGGAATTCTAGCATATGCATATGTTTCACATGGTGTGATAAATGTCGTCTTTTCTTTATCTTCCTCAACTACTAAAACCTGATTGTATCTAGAGAAACCATACAACATAGACATGCATTCCGATCCAGTAACTTTTTGCAATAGGAACTCCATATTGGGTAATGGAAAATTATCTTTTATGCTATCCTTGTTAAGATATCTGAAGTCAATGCACATTCGAATTTCTCCGGTATTTTTTCTAACAAACACTGGATTTGAAATCCATTCCGAGTGTTTGATGGGATGAATTATCCCCGCATTCTTCAACTTCTCCAACTCAATTTTTACCATAGGCTTCAACTTAGGATTCATCATTCTTATTTTTTGTTTCACTGGTTTAGCTTCTTCTCTTAGAAGAATGATGTGCTGGAATATTTTTTTATCATAGGCCTTCAAATCATCATAGATCCAAGTGACAACATCAATATACTCTTTAAATAAGGAAACATATTGATTAATCTCTTCGGGGGTACAATCAATTCCCAAGTTGACATGTTTTGGGAATTCATTCGTTCCAATGTTGACTTTTCTTGTCTCTTGCACCTTTTGAACTGAAACCTCTTCATGGAGATTCTTGGCATGATCATCTTTTGTAAGCAAATATTCCACTTGTAAACAATATTTTGGGATGCCAATCGAGCTATTGTCTTCTTCTTCATCATCATTCAACAGAAAATCTTCAAATTGTTCATCATTTTTAAAAACTTGTAGGTACTCAATATTATTAGGCACGAAAGGTCGAAAAGATCTTTCTACCTGGAAATAAGTTTTTCTTAGGATGTCATTTGGGTTTGATAACGAGACTGCCAAGTCTAGTGAATCGACCCTATGATTCTTGTTCCTTGGAATGAAAGTTATGTTGAAAGAGTGGAAATATTCCATCATCTCATTAACTCTTTTGAAATACATCTTCAATCTCTCCTTTTTGATTTTGTATTTTTGGGTAATCTGATTGATGACAAATTCTAAATCTCTAGTCACAATGAGGTGTTATATTTTCATTCCTTGTGTGAGGATCATTCCCTGGATCAAAACTTTGTATTCTACCTCGTTATTCGTGCATGGAAATATTAGTCTTACAGCATGGGGATGCACCATCTTATTCAGACTTATGAGAACAATCCCAACTCCGTTCCCAGATTTAGAACAAGCTACATCGAATGACATTCTCCAGTAGCCTTCAAACAAACTTCTTGAGTTTTTTTAATATTGAACTCATTATATGCTTTTGTTATGTTCCTCATCCAAGATAGCATAGTTTACTATCCTGGAATCCATATAGTCTTCCATTAGTTCATTATCCTTATTCTTGGAGGAGAAAGTTTTTATGGGTTCATGAGGAACTTTAATCATTGCTCCCTCCTTGCATGGTAGCATCATACAACTTTCATCTTTCATTATATACCCACCAATCATGGAGGTCCAATATCTTCCTAGCACAACCCCATATGTTGGGGGTAGTTCTACCACATTAATATTAAAAATTGTGATGATATGGGGGGCTGTTGAGATCCAAGCATACAAATATTTGATTTCTTCGTACGTCGACACTTTTCTAGAATTGATTGCATATATGCTCTCACCAATTTCATAATATTTAGAGAAACTCATGCCGAATGCTTCCATGAACGCTATTGTCATTATATTATTTGTCGCACTAGTATCAACTAAACAGTTATGCAATGAAACATTGATGTAGGAGCATCTCTCCACATCAGCCAACCAACCAGCCAGCCACGTCAGTGGTTTCAAATCGCGTGCTGAAGAGAGGCACATCCCTCGTTTTCAAATTGAATTTGAATAAATGTAATTAAATGTTTTAGGTTGTTGAGCCGTGAGGCCGTGCTATGTGCATAGGTTGTAGAGTAGGTAGGCCTTTAATATTTGTAAGGATGAGATCTAGATCTGATTGTGGACTAGACATCCCATTCAATGTAATTGAATAGGGTAGGTGAGTGTGGAGGGAAGAGCTCTAAGATCCCCCTCATGTAAAAAGATCATGGTATCTGTTTTTGTAAAAAGAAGAGTTGAGTATGCACAAGAGAGAGTGAGTGTGCAAGAGAAGGAGCCGAGACTTTGTCACAGTCCGTGCTCAGAACACCCTTGTAAACAAACATTTTATTAATACAAACCAGAGCAGTTTTTCCTGCATGATTCTGGGTTGTGTAGATGTTTTCATGTGTTCTTAATATGCTGTGAATGTATGCTGTGATTGTGCATTTGCAGGAGTTGTTTTATTTTTAGGCTTGAGAGCTTCTTTATGGTTTCATGCCAGGAGGGTGTGACAGAGTACTGCGGACTCTGAATACTAGTGCAGAGAAGCACTTCTGAACTCTGCGGATTCAGACAAAGACATGCCAGGCAAGAACAGAAGCTTAAATCATCGATTCAGGGAAGACCTTGGAGGTTGTTGAATGCCTTAGGAGGCAAGGTTGTGGAGAAGAAAACAGTTGCAGACATAAACTCTCTTTGATTTCTATAAAGCTCTGCCAAGTGGGCATTGAGCCAGTGCAAGGAGTGCATAGAGGAAGAACTCTGCCGTGAATTCCGAAGAAGATAGTAACTCTGCTGTGAGTTATGTACAACTCTGCCAGGAGGGCATTGAGTCAGTGTGCATACAAGCACAGGAAGAGGACTCTGTTGAGTTCTATAAATTTGAAGAAGAATCCACTAAAGGATCTTCTCAGGGTTGTTGAACACCTTGCAGACTCAACAATTAGGTTGCTTGAGTGAAGGATAGCCAGGAGGGTATCAGTTTCTCCATCTGAAGGAGAAAGGGAAAAAGGACCGAGTTCCTTAAGAGTCCGAGTCTCAGAAAAGCTCAGAAGAGATAGTACCTTTGTGTGTGTGAAGACTCTGTAGAGGCGTATAAGTCGTAGAATCCTTTTGAGGATTCAAAAGGATAAGCTCAGGAGGAGTAGCATCTTTGAGAACATAGGCGAGACCGAAGGTGAAGAACTCGTAGGGAAAATAAACAAAGGTTGAGGCCTTTGAACATTTGGAATTATTCCAAGTCCGGGAAGAAAGCGCCAAAGCTCAGGAGGAGCACAACTACCGTTGGATTCAGCCGAAGAGATCTGGACCATTGAAGATTTCACATCCAGGGAGCAGTGGAAGAGCACATAGAGCCGAAGGGATTCTGAGCCATTGGATCTTGCTCAGAATAGCCGACAACCATCAGATCTATCAAGAGGAGCTCAAGGTTTAAACCCTTGTTAGCAGAGCGAAATTTCCACAAGAGGTTGGTATCGGGATTTCAACATTCGGGAGTTCGGGAGTCTTGAGGACAAGAGGTCGGGACACTCGACATCAGAAGTACTGAAAAGGCAAGATCGGATCTAAGCCGTCCATCTGAGGAGGATAGGTGGTAGCGATCGAAGGATTGGAAGAAGTGCCGAAGAAATCTGAGTGCAGGCTACGCGAACTCGGAAGTTCGTAAGGTGAGAGCCCAAAGGTTGGGTGCTCCAAGTCGTGAAGTTGCAAAATCGCGAGGAGCAAGGATAGTCATTGGATCCAGGTCGAGGGAGGACCATTGGATCAGAGCCTCATCGCACATCGCACATTCGGAGATTCGAAGGTTGAGCAGACCTCTTCTCGACATTAGAAGTCGCGAAGTGCCAAAAGCCAGGCATGAAGGAACACGTGGTGGAACCAAAAGGTGGGGCCCGCGTGGTTAACAGGTGGACACGCGTCGCTTGGAGAAAGGAGTCAACACTTTGTTGACTTCTTGCATCTTGGGGATTCGCAGAATAAGAGCATGGGAGATCGACGCCGAAACTCGCAAAGTGGCGAGTTGCGAGAAGTGCGAAAGGAAGGTCAACCTTCACTGACTTTCAAGTCTCGGAGGAGCACACAAGGAAGGAACGAGAGTTCAACCCTTGAACTCACGAGATCGTGAGGTTGCGACAAGGGAATTTGGGTTAGGCCCTTGGTCATAGCACTGTGGTCACTTGGGGAAAAGCGGAGCTCACGCCTAGTGCTATTCGCACAGGGGAGCTTCCGAAAAGGACCTGTGGATCGATAACTAGAGATTCCAGCAGGGAGTCAAAAGGAGTCACTTCGGCTCATAAAAGAAAATGAACGATCCTTAGACTGAGAAGTCAGGCACAGGGACCCTGAGGGGTTTTGGCAGTGTGCCATCAAGTGGTATCAGAGCTCGGATTTTGTTTGTATATTTTAGACAGGAGGAGCAAGAAGGAGACATAGTGCTAAAACTCTGTAAGGATTGTTTGTAGGTAGGAAACAGTCCATAGACAGTCAGGAGGACTGTAGAAGAGGCTAGAAACACTCAAGGGTGCAGAGTGACAACAACAGGTTTTCCAGGAGGGCAGATAGGAACAACAAGATGGCTACTAAATGATATACAAGTGTTGGAAGGAAAGACCTAGAGCTGATGAGAAAAGCTGAATGGGATGAAGAGCTTACTGAGATGAGGGCAAGGATGGATGAACTTGCATTTGAGATGTAGCATAATGCAAAGTCGCGATGGGTATATGAATGGCCCATGAAGATGAAAGAAAAATGGCCAGTCAAGGAGTTGATGGATAAAATACAACGTAGGCTATTAAGAGGATGGTTGAGGCATGCTGAAAACCTTGACGGACCTGAGGAAGTGGTTCAGGTATGTGAGACAGAGACTGGAAGAAGCCTCAGTAGTGAGGATGGATCGGGATCAACTAAAGATCTCAAGCACTGCCAGGAGGGCAGAGAGGAAATTCCCAATTTCCAGGTGGGAAAAGGGTTGAGATCACTGCGAGATCTCACAGACTGTCATGAGGATAGCCAGGGAATTTCACATTGCCAGGTGGGAAATGGATCAAGATCGTTGCGGGATCTCATAGACTGCCAGGAGGGCAGCCAAGAGTTTCCAATTTTCCAGGTGAGAAAGGGAACAAAGATGGGATCAGTTGATTCCATAGACTTCCAGGAGGGCAGCAGGGAAATCCCATATTGCCAGGTGGGCAGGGATGAGCAGATGAGACTATCTGAGGGTCTCATAAACTCAGAGGTGAGTTTGAATCAGCTAGAGGAGCTGACAGAGCAGATGAGCTCAGAGTTAGATTTGGATCAGCAGATGCAGCTGATGGAAGAGGAAGATTTGAGGAATCTTCTAATGATTGGGGGAATTCAGATATTCCTACCATTTGCCCAAGAGGAGGCATAAATCTATGTTGCAGATGTAGCAACAGCAGAAGTAGGACAGCTAGCTGAGACTATCAGAGAAGAATTGGAGTAAATATCTAAGGCTTCCCAAGAAGAAGAGAATGAGCATTCTAAGGAATGGCTCAATACTTTTAGCCAAGAAGCTGAGGAAGCTGCAACACTGAAGCTGCCAACAGAAGAAGCCGAAGAGCAGGGAGATAGATTGCTCACTCCATGGGAGATGGAGATGGAGATGCTAGAGGATTGGATAAACAATCCAGAGCCAGCAAGTGACTGCCATGAGAAGGTCAATCAAGAAGAGACTGTAGAGTTGAAGTTTGCAGCAGAGTGGACACTTAATTCCACAAAAGATAAAGGAGATGGCATGGGAGATCATTATGATCTGTCCATCTACAGAAAATATATGCAGTTGCAGAGACTGCATGAACAGAGCCAGCCACTGGAGCAACTGGACAAAGTGATTGAGAAGATTAGGAGGCTGATGGTAGAGTCAACAGAGACTTCCAGCAAGGAGGAGCTATGCAGAAAAGAAGCAGCAGCAGCGCAGCAGAAGCAACAACAGCAGGGAGATGGAGCAGATGAACAACTCTAGAAATTTGTTTGGGATCCAGGAGGATTTCCATAGCTAAGAGTGGAAGCTCATGAGAAGGAGCTCATGAATTTTGCAACTGAGGAGTATGATGCAGGAGCATCTCTCCACGTCAGCCAGCCAACCATCCATCCACGTCAGGGGTTTCAAATCGCGTGCTGAAGAGAGGCGCAACCCTTGTTTTTAAATTGAATTTGAATAAATGTAATTAAATTTTTTAGGCTGTTGAGTCATGAGGCCATGCTATGCACACAGGCTGTAGAGTAGGTAGGCCTTTAATATTTGTAAGGCTAAGATCTAGATTCGATTGTGGACTAGACAACCCATTCAATGCAATTGAATAGGGTAGGTGAGTGTGGAGGGAAGAGCTCTAAGAGCCCCCTCATGTAAAAAGATCATGGTATCTGTTTTTGAAAAAAGAAGAGTTGAGTATGCACAAGAGAGAGTGAGTGTGCAAGAGAAGGAGATGAGACTTTGTCACAGTCCGTGCTCAGAACACCCTTGTAAACAAACATTTTATTAATACAAACCAGAGCAATTTTTCCTGCATGATTCTAGGTTGTGTAGATGTTTTCATGTGTTCTTCATATGTTGTGATTGTGCATTTACAGGAGTTATTTGATTTTCAGGCTTAAGAGGTTCTTTGTGGTTTCATGCCAGAAGGGCATGACAGAGTACTGCAGACTCTAAATACCAGTGCAGAGAAGCACTTTTGAACTCTGCGGATTCAAACAAAGACATGCCAGGCGGGCACAGAAGCTGAAATCATCGATTCAGGGAAGACCTTGGAGGTTGTTGAACGCCTCAGGAGGCAAGGCTGTGGAGAAGAACACAGTTGCAGACAAAAACTCTCTTTGAGTTCTATAAAGCTCTGCCAAGTGGGCATTGAGCTAGTGCAAGGAGTGCACAGAGGAAGAACTCTGCTGTGAGTTCCAAAGAAGACAGTAACTCTATTGTGAGTTCTATACAACTCTTCCAGGAGGGCATTGAGTCAGTGTGCAGACAGGCACAGGAAGAGGACTCTGTTGAGTTCTGTAAATTTGAAGAAGAATCCACTGAAGGATCTTCTCAGGGTTGTTGAACACCCTGCAGACTCAGCAATCAGGTTGCTTGAGTGAAGGATAGCCAAGAGGGCATCAATTTCTCCATTTGAAGGAGAAAGGGAAAAAGGACTGAGTTCCTTAAGAGTCTGAGTCTCAGAAAAGCTCAGAAGAGATAGTACCTTTGTGTGCGTGAAGACTCTGCAAAGGCGCAGAAGTCACAGAATCCTTTTGAGGATTCAAAAGGATAAGCTCAGGAGGAGTAGCGTCTTTTAGAACGTAGGCGAGACCCAAGGTGAAGAGCTCACAAGGAAAATAAACAAAGGTCAAGGCCTTTGAACATTTGGAATTATACCAAGTCCGGGAAGAAAGCACCAAAGCTCAGAAGGAGCACAACTGCCGTCGGATTCAGCTGAAGAGATCTGGGTCGTTGAAGATTTCACGTCCAGGGAGCAGTGAAAGAGTGCACAGAGCCAAATAGATTTTGAGCCATTGGACCTTGCTCAGAATAGCCAACAACCATCAGATCTGTTGAGAGGAGCTCGAGGTTTAAACCCTCGTAAGCAGAGCGAAAGTACCAGAAGAGGTTGGTATTGGGATTTCGGCATTCAGGAGTTCGGGAGTCCTAAGGACAAGAGGTCGGGACACTCGACATCAGAAGTCCTGAAAAGGTGAGATCAGATCTGATCCGTCCATCTGAGGAGGACAGGTGGTAGCGATCGAAGGATCAACGGAAGTGCCGAAGAAGTATGAGTGTAGGCTATGTGAACTCGAAAGTTCATAAGGTGAGAGCCCAAAGGTTAGGTGCTCCAAGTTGCGAAGTTACAAAATTGTGAGGAGCAAGGATAGTCGTTGGATCCAGGTCGAGGGAGGATCGTTGGATCAGAGCCTCATCGCACATCGCGCATTTGAAGATTTGGAGGTTGAGCGGACCTCTTCTCGACATCAAAAGTCGCGAAGTGTCGAAAGCCGGGCATGAAGGAACACGTGGCAGAACCATAAGGTGGGGCTTGCGTGGTTGACAGGTGGACATGCGTCGCCTAGAGAAAGGAGTCAACACTCCGTTGACTTCTTGCGTCTCGGGGATTCGTGGAATAAGAGCACGGGAGCTCGACGCCAAAACTTGCGAAGTGGTGAGTTGCAAGAAGTGCGAAAGGAAGGTCAACCTTCATTGACTTTCAAGTCTCGGAGGATCGCACAAGGAAGGAATGAGAGTTCAACCCTTGAACTCGCGAGATCGCGAGGTTGCGACAAGGGACTTTTGGTTAGGACCTTGGTCATAGTGTTGTGGTCGCTTGGGGAAAAGCGGAGCTCATGCCTAGTGCTATTCGCACAGGGGAGCTTCCAAAAAGGACCTGTGGGTTGATAACTAGAGATTCCAGCAGGGAGTCAAAAGGAGTCGCTTCGGCTCATAAAAGAAATTGAACGATCCTTAGACCGAGAGGTCGGGCACAGGGACCCCGAGAGGTTTCGACAGTGTGCCATCAAACATCATGGTTTTCAATTGAAATATAGAAGGGAGAAATTTTACCTCTCATCTTAACATTCGACGGGTTCTGGTTATGTCTTGGAATGGTAATGACTGCTTCAGTTCTTTCTGATGGGTCATCCAACAACTTCAAGATGTTCTGCCTCTGCTGAGGAATTTTCACCACTTCAATAAAAGGCAGAGTTATCCTCAACTTACTTAAGTCCTCCATGATGTTATATGTCGTTTGAGTGGAGCTTGATGCCATGTGTTGCCTTTTAGCTCAATCTATCACCTTTTCATTCGAAACTTTTTCATTTGTTTTTTCACTTTCTTTTTCTTTGTCAGAGTCACCTTTATTCTTTGGTCTATTTACAAACCCTCTTTTATGGGTGACGTTTTCTTGTGATTTAGGATCGTTGTTTCCCTCTCCACATATATACATGGACATCTCGCATATGTCCATCTGCACTGTCTCGGAGCTCTCATCAGGTAAGTAATAACCTTCTTTCTCAATCAATTGCTCATCATAGACATCATCCAGAACAACCACGTTTGGAGTAGGTTTTCTGGGAACCCTTGGCCTCTGCGAGTCATCAGTACTCTCAAACGTGACCTTGTTTTCTAGGAGAGGGTTCCTTCTTTGTTCGAGAATCGACATTCTTGGGTTCGGCATGTAATTATCTCCCCTTATTAGTTTGGTTATTTCGTTCTGCATTTGTCTAATAGTTCTATTCACCTGTGCAATTTCAATTCTTTGATTTGTTTCCTCTGCTGCCACAAGATCAGCCTTTACGTTAGGTATGTTTCCTTTAAAAAATTATCCTCTCGTCATTTGATTCTAAGCCAACCTAGGTTTGAATTATTCATTCTTTCTCGATCTGGATGCTTCTTGATTATCAGTACTCAATCCTCCCATCTTCCTTTGTACTCTCCCTAGTTTAATATCGGGGTCAACACCCGTTTCAATCATAATTTCTTCCATCGTAGTGGCCTTAGTCATTTCCTCCTCCAAAGTGTGCATATGAGATGTTCTGATGGCATACTTCACATTTGGGGGCATTTCATTCTTATAAAAACCAAGAATGACCAGTTCATTTGGTCTTTTGTCTTCTAGGATTCTACCCAAGGTCTTATTGAACTTGAGGTTAAAATATATTATCCTTTTGTTCTTTCTCAACCCAATCTGGGTGAAGTCTATGAGGAGGGTATGGTAGGAAATTGGAGGAGAAAACATGGTTAGGAACATAGCTTCGAGTTCATTCAACAAGTGAATGTATCTACTAGGAAACATAGTATACCATTCATAAGTTCTTTCTGACAAGGTTTGCAAGAAAAACCTCACCATGACATCATTATACTCCACCCAGTGAAAATGACAAATGTCAAGAAATAGGTGCAAGTGCCTCTTTGCGTCGATTGTCCCGTATCCAGAAAATTCCTTTAAATTTCTCTTAGCGAGAACATGGAGCTCATATTTCTCACCTATGATATTAAAAGGGGGATCTCTTACCCTGTAATGATCCCAAGCCATTATGCAAGGATCATCACTGTTTTGGTGTCTTTTTAAAAACTTTACTGAGTGAGGTATTTCGTCAAACACTTTGTTGATCTACCTTTTAGATGTGTTTATATGTGTGTATGAAGAAAATAATAGAAAGAGATAACCATGGAACATACCTCAACCATATGCAATAAGATAGACAAGCCAAAACATCTCAATTCTTCTTTATTCATAAA
>SNQJ01S0124545.1:17525-44105 GCA_010110895.2 Picea sitchensis | reverse complement strand
TCAGCTGCATTTGCAATTCACAAAGTTCCGGCGTTGTCATCTGATACAGAGTCTTGGATATTGGTTCTACACCAGGTTTTAGCTCAATAGTGAAATCAAGCTCCCTTTTCGGAGGTAACCCTGGTAACTCATTCGGGAAAACATCTTGAAATTCTGACAAGACCGGGTACTGATCTAATGAGGGTCCCTTCCTATCTTTCACTTCTTCTACTACATAAAGTCGACACCCTTTTCTCAAGCATCTCTTGACCTTCATAGTGGATATGAAGCGTAACGACACTTTTCTTTGTATACCCTGGATCTCTATTGGTCTTCCTTCATCATCGACACAAAACACCCTCTTTGTGAAATAGTCTACCAAGGATCGATGAGCTGCTAACCAATCCATTCCAATGATTAAGTCATACGTCCCAAGAGCAGTGACGTATACTTTCAACCTGGTAGTACACACTCCCAAGTCTACTATACAATTATCGACACTAGGTCCTACTACTTTTTTTTCCCCCGAAGCCATCTCGACTTGTTTAAAGTCATCATGCTCGTAGGCTGCCAACCCACTCTTTTCTAATGCAGATGGTGAAATGAAACTATCTGTTGCACCAGAATCAAACAAAATCTTAAAATTGATATGATTTAGCGTACCTGACGACTCCACCACCGTGGATTGATGTTCGGCTTGGCGGTTATTAACTGTTGCGTGAATATGGTGGCTACTACTTGCTCTCCCCATTGGCGCCTTTCCTTCTCTGTGGACGAACCCTGATTGTAACTCCAGACAGTCCCGTTCATAATGGGGTCCTTCGCATCTCCAACATGCAATACGAGATTGAACTGGTGCACTGTTATGTGACTGATTCCTAAACAAGTTCCTTCCCCTGGAACCCCTGCCCCTGCTCACTGTTCCCTGATAAGGTCATGGTCCTGTATACACCATTGGCATTGAACGAGATGCTGCACTCGTTGCCATTGAAATCCCTGCAGCTACTGTCCTTGGCGCGAATCTATTACCATACAACGGTGGCCTTGAGCCCCCTCCCCTAGGAAATGTCCTCGGGGTCTTTCCTACGAATCCCGGCCGATGCGGAAATGTCGATCTTGCACCCCCAGTCAAGTTCATATGTTCTTCCATGTAACACGCAATTTCCACCGCCTCTGCTACTGAAGACGACTTCCACATCCTCACCATAGCTCTTATCCTAGGGTTCAATCCATAGATGAAGTGCTCTGCCTGGCCTTATCCTAGGGTTCAATCCAGATGAAGCGCTCTACCACAAGTTGGTCTATCCATACGCATTGGCCATTTGACCGCCCATAAACTCCGGACTTCATATTCTTCTACCATTTTGTTTCCTCAGATAAGGTGCCGAAATGCCCCAACCTCGTTGCTCCTCGTAGGGTACTTCTACAGATATTTCCTCCTAACCTTTCTAAAAGTTCCCAAGATATCGGTTCGCAGCTATTCTTCCGGTGTTACTCCACCAATTCGTGGCGCCGCCCCTTAATTCAAAAATGGCGATCTTCGCCTTCGAATTGGATGTGTGATAGTCCCTTAAGGCAAAACACCCGTCATGCCTTTCTAACCATAAGCTTCCGCTGCTCAATCAAGGCGACTTCCAAAGAACCTGTAAGTTTGATCTTCTTTAATTCTCGTGTGATGTCTTCGTGTGGAGGTCCTCCCCTTGAACCCCTCGACGCTTCATGATTACCCATTCCAGATGGTGGAGGTTCCACTTCTCGCCCTCATTGCTTGCCTTTAAAGTCTTGTTGATGACTTCCAACGAGCGCAATATGAGGGAAAGTTCAGGCGATGGTGGTGGTCTCGCTGGGTAATTTATGACGATGTTCTCGCTTCTGACCTCCTCGACTCCACTCATCCTGTGCTTTGACCTCAAGATCAACCAAAGTTGTCGTGGTGAGTTCCAGGATGTTTTAAATTGGTGCTACTAAACTTTAGAAACGTATAGGGCTTAAGTTTTCTTTTGGTAATTTGTCTCAGAAACGTATTATTACTCCATCGGGATTGGCTCGTTAGGGTTAGGTTTAAGCATCTAAGCTTCGCTTTTTCGCTCTTATGAAAAATATTGGTTTTCTCTCAGCCTATAGCTACAAGTAGCTCTATACCATGCTTAGCCCTAGTGCATATACCACTGCTCCCACAGTTAGTCTCCTCGAGCCCTCTTTAGTTTACTTACAATTTGACTAAAAATAACTTTCTTTCCTTATGTTTATTAATTTGTGCCGAGAGATGACACCTACCGACAATGGGCACAATCACGATCTTGTAATCTTAATTAACCTAAAACCATTATCCGATGGTTACAGTCAAGGATGTTGGTATATTCTTAGTCGCCCTCCAATATCAATGGGTCCGATTTATCATTCATAACTTTCTTGCATTTATCGCAACATCCGCTAGCACGCTTAATTTTTAATATTTACCTAATCACATAAAAAATGTTTTAAGGTTATATAATTACTACTTTTAAATGATTAATTAGGATTAAATTGTGGCATCTAAATAATTATCCCCGTCACCAAGCTTCTACGCTCTCGCCGCTGCTATGTACCCTTTGGCATTAGTTTTCACTACGCTTTACTGGTGGGTGGTCTTGGGCATGATGGCTGAAGTGTTAAAATGTTAAATTAATTGCAAAAGAACAATGCATGGCGCATTAGATGGATTTGAAGACTTTCACTTGGGGAGGTTCGAGGTTCAACTCGACTCATAAATTTCTTCACCATTATTTAACTATAATCTTATTAAACTAATTAAGTTAAGTTAACTTTAATTAATTACAAACAACTAATTTAATTTTAATTATTTTATCTTAATTTAATTTAAAATTTAAATAACATAAAATAATAAAAAATTAATTTGACACCCCTTTTTTTTTTTCTTTTTTCTTTTAAACATTATTATATCGGGATTAAGTTTTATATATTTATAAATAATTACTATATATATTTACTAAATTAAATAAAACACAATTTTTTTTATAAAATAACTAGACAGATCGGGGATCGAGCGTCGCCTGTATTTTGCATAGCGCCCACGTTCTTCGGGCTCTCGGAAATCCTATCCGCCTTCTTCGCATTGGTTCATCATTGAGGCCAACTACCTTATTCGTTTATTGTAAATACAGACAAAGTTGGTTGAGAGAGATTTGGAGCTTCTTACTTTACCAGATGATGGGATTCCTAAACTTATGCTTGATATCGCTTTGGAGCGTGAAGTAGATGGTGATCTGCTATTTTTCATGGCAGTGGAGTATACTTTGGATCTCGTTTTCATTTGGATTAATGAGGAAGTATGGCGGGACTTATTCAGAAGAGTATGCTCTTGTTTTGAGGTTTAAAAGGATGCGAGTCTCATGGGATGAGACCATGCACGGTGCATATTTCAGAACGACCCACCTCCCAGACCACGTGAATATTGTGACAAGCCAATTCCTTTCTCCGCCCAAAAGTCACAAAGCGCTACATATATTTAATGGGTTGCTTAAAGATTAGGTGCGCTACCACCTGCCAGGAATGGGAGATGATTTATGGCGATTTAATGGTCTCAAAATCCTTCATTAATAGTAAGAGGGTTTGCATCCGATGCGTTGTCTACCGCAGAGATCAAATCTGGCAAAGTCGGTATTGTTTCAGGAATCCCGTAACAACATTTACGCAGTAAGGGTGATAATACATTCCTCACGACAAATTTTACACAACAAGGTTCCGAAACTTGGAATGTTGGAAAAACAATTTTGTGTCAACACAAAAGTGGGAGAAGATGGGCTTTATTTTAAAAGTAAGGGAGGCGTACTGCAAAGTTTCAACAGAAACATGTATCGGGAGTGCTTGATAAGGGAACAATCCAAATGTTATCACATACAACGCTCTTATTGTTGGGTTTTGCAAAGAAGGCAAGCTTCAAGAAGCTCGCTGGGGAGTATGTGGTTGTGTATATGGCATGGAGTTCGATGAACGCCATTGAACTGGCTAGCCAGGACGAGCTCACTTCATCAACTGGCCATGGCAACATGGGGACTGTGGTTAAGGATACCTGCTGGCTCGCCAGATGGCTAGACGAATTCAGTGTCTTCCTGTACAGACTAACCTTTTGAAACGACCAATCATGAGCAGTTGTGTGATGCCTAAAACACAAAATATGGATGCAACCCTGGCAGTTTTCCTTCATGGTTTTGACAGTTCTTGTTTAGAGTGGCGGTATGCATATCCTTTGATTGAGGTTGCTGGCATGGAATATTAGGCATTACATATGGTATGTATGTATAAAGAGGAAAAAGAGATTCCCATCTCAAATCTTAGATTCGATATGTAAGAGGAGGGCGACGACGATCGAAGAAGGGAAGCAGCAATCACTGCCACTCCAGTCCTCCAACCAAATTTTCAAGCCGAAATCATCTCCGCTTGGACTCCATATTTATAAGTGAACAGGAGGTGCATCAACGTCAGAGGTCGGGACCCTTTCCCTCTAGAATCACCGAGGAAAACAGCCCCAAGATCTTTTAGGGAACCTTGCGTAAAAAACGGTGATAATTTAAGGCTTAGCCATGGTGACTTAAACCGATTCAAGGCGGTGGGAGTATGGAGCTCACGCCCTCTTTTATATATTTCCGCTTTTTTTTTTTTTTGTGACTAACTTCATTTAATCTTAAGATAAATTGATTTGTGTATTAATTAAAAAAATGGAATATGTTGAATACTAACACAATAACTAGGTTGTTTTCAAAGAATTGTTGCAGTAAGATTCTTCCGTGAACATATAATGATTTTTATAAATTAGGTTGTTCTCTCACCTTACGTATTCATGGCGCATAGATTTTATATTTTCTTGATAGCTATGATTAGTGCAGGGCCCGTATCTAGAAAATTTAGTGACATGATTAACTCTAGAGATAGTGATAATCAAATTGATAATTTTTTTTAAATTGCCTGCAATGTCCTTATTCATTTCTAAATTTTTTTTATTTTTATTTTTTATTGAAAATATACAAAGAGACTTTTCTCTTAGTTGTTGATCTTAAATTATGTACCCTTCCTTTCTCCATGACTATTTTCAGGAACTTTATTATTGAGATTCGAAGCTAGACCTATAAGGTAAGTTTAAACATGTGTGGTCTCTTTTTTTCTTTATCTTACACTTTTCCACAACACCTTTACTACCAGAGCTCCCATAGATCTCCCTTTATTTTCTCATTCCACGAGATCCAGTTAACTACTATGCGACCAGGTAGTTTCTTTTCGACCCAAATATTCTAGTTCCTCCGTGCTCTACAATATTACATCGTCGGTGAATGTGTTTTTTCTCCCACAAGGGTTCAAGACTAAAATTTCGTGGGCAAATTTTTTTTTAACATTTTCAATTCTTATTTCATTTATATATATATATATATATTTAAATTTGTTTATATAATCAAATAGTTTGGTTTGGTTTGCGTGTGGACCTGAGCTAGGCTTGGATTTGTTTATGTGTTATGGGAAGCAATTTGAGCTTGGATTGGCCCTTAGGCTCAGATTTCAAACCCATGGCTCATTGCCACTGCATGTAGTGACCGCCATTTAATTTAAACTACTCATATAATTGAAACAGAATCAAAGAATTTTAATTTACTCAATTTTCACTTAATCTAGCACAATCAACCCAATATTTCAATAAATAAATTTGGTAACCATTTACATACCTCACTGATGCTATCCTCCTTGATGCTATCCGACAATGCTGCTTCTTAGGACACCCCAAAACTAGCCACCCTACCACTAGTACGCTTCTAGCCCTAGGATATCAATGGATCTCCTAGCCCTCCTCGAAATTCAAAACCTTCACCTGCAAACGAAATCCCAATGTAAACCACTCTCCCAATACTCCCAGCCTTCCTCCCTCAGAATGTATAAAAATGAATCCCCTCTCGTAGAATGCATGAAATGAATCCCCCCTCATACTCTTCTCCACCTCCCTTATTCCTCCTTCAATCACCAAGACATTCATTTCCACCAAACACCTTATCTCTTTATTAAATGCCTTATCCATTCATTTATTTCTTTATTAATTGTCTTATCCTTACTTAAATGTTCCCTTTTACATATTGGTTATGTTATCCCCCTTTGGGATACGGAACCCCATTTAACCTTATATTTTATTTTGCCCCATTTGTTTAATACTCTAATTAATCAATTAATTAATTAATCAAATTAATCATTAACCTTTAATTAATGAGTGCTAATCATACTTAAGCTAATCATAGTCAAAAATAATTAATTAATAACATATAATTAATTAAGGTTATATAATAATTAATTATAATTTAGCTAATTTTAGGATTATTTATGAAATTATTCATATTAATAAGTAGAGGGTCATTACACCTATCTTACCCCTTTACACAAATAATAATATTAAATTTACACTTTCACATTAGAAACCCTAAACAAGATGATGTCATCCCTTTAGGGAGACATTTTGACAACTCTTTTCCAAGTCATTGGAGAAGAAAGTGAAGGTCATTGGGGCTCCTAGAGCCTCTTCCTCATGTTCCAAGGTCAATCCATATCTCCTCCAGTCAAACATGCCAATTTTCAATGAGCAACAATTCCATCACCACCAACCCCAAATTTCTAGGTGACGCCATATTCCTCAAAAGTCATTTGACATGTGAGGGATAGGTAATGTCCTCTGTGACGTCTTCTAGGCCTCCAAAGGAAAGTCATCATGATCAGACATGTGGGCCCTTGAATCCAACCTGTGGGATTCAAGCCCCATGGAATACCAACCTAGGTTTGTTCCTCCAAAACTCCGCCCACCAAACAAGGTATTGCAAAACAAATAGGAACGCCTCCACGGATCTCAAGTCAAAATATTATCATGGAACCGGGGTAAACCACATCTAATAATAAACAAGGCACCTAAACATGTGCATCAAACTACCTCATCAAATAAAAAAATGCTCCAAGATCCTATACAATTGACCAAGCTTAGGTATGGGAGGGGTCCGTGTCATATTGAGTAGACCAAAACCCTCAAGTAGGGATACCTTCCCAAGGATTCCCTTCAAGGTCATGTAGTGATGATGAGGTGGATATGGTTTTATAATTTCCATAGGTCAATGAGTTTCCATGACATACAAGGGATCAGATATCTCATTTATGGGTGCCTTGTAGGTGTGGGCCGCACCCTCTTCAATGCCACCTTTTCCAAGCCCATTTATTTCATTTATTAATTAATTAATGATCCAAACACGGGTGCACTCCCAATAGTGAATCAACTAGCTTGGGTGTAAGCAACACAATGTCACTTGGCAGCGACAAAGTTCCATATGGGTAACCATAAAAGCGTTATAACACACTAGTGTTAGTATTTCATTCAAGCAAGATATTTATTACATGTTTTATCTTTGCAGGCCTTTAAATCTTTGAGAGAAGCAATTCATACTACCAAGACCCGCCCTGGGTGAGAATATAGAAGCGTATTTCGTGCTCTTATATTTTTCCAAAGAACTATCCCTCGGCTTTTCATCCCTTTCTTCTCATGGAACAGTTACATTCCCTTCTTTGGGTCACTAAAGTCAAAGGAAATAGAAGAGGGAAATATGGTGGGAATTTAATGAGTGGAAAGTGATAAGTATGGTCGAATGGTACGATGGCTCTGCGAACTCCTACTAAAACTCTTCCCTAAATTTTTCTTAATTTTTACTAGAAATCGACAACAATTCCACCGAGGTTAAAACAAGGTCAAAAGCATAATGTCCAAGCAAGAATTCTATAATCGTGCATTCTTCAATATAACATGCTTAAATGCCTCAAATATTAGGTGATTACCTACCATAATACATGACTTGTACTACATGGATCAAGACCCATGTGCCTTCTAGAAGCTAGTTGGTGTGGTGGATGCCCTCATGATGGATCCAAACTGCAGGATAGAGAAGTCTTTCAGATGTTCAAGTGAACAATGCTAGTCATTTGGTCTCTCGAAACTCCATATATGCAACCCCAGGGCCTTGAGACATCATCTCCTTTAGTTATCCCACAAATGGGGATAACACACGATTAGAGAAGTGCATCAGAACGTATTAACACGTATAGGTGTGCACAGTCGATGTGTTGTGTGCACCTGGGTTAGTGTGCACATTGCACTATGTTGCATGCACTTTGGTTAGTGTATGGGAATGAATGGATATGTATGGAGGTTGAAGACATTGTGTGATTATGAGGTCGGGTGAGCCTAGACGTTGATAGGTTAGTGCACCTATCCATATAAATATCATAATCATGAATATTAATATAATATTTCATCAGGCTACCAGACAGACTTAGACAAAAAGAGATGGGGTTTCATTCCACCCCATTGAGTAGATTTAATACTACTCAATCTTGGTGCGATGACTGACTTAGAAGAAAATATATGGGGATCCTACTACACCGAAAGTGGCTTAAAGATACTCAATCCTCTTCATAACGATTCATAGTTATGAAATGAGATTCACATGAACTCTATATATAATGGCTACCAAGCGGATTAAAGCTAATTTTGGAAGTGATGAGTGTCTAGTGGAAGGAATGTAATATATATTGTTAGAATTAGTGAATTTTGGGCATAATGGCACGAGGAATCCATGATTCGAAGGGGAAAATTTATGTTGCAAGCTCTCATGAATAGAAGTGGGTCAGACTGTATGGAAAATTGGATTATTAACTTATCTTCACTGAGAATCTTGTAAGGAGTTGAGAGGATGTAACTAGAGTTTCACTGTCGAGGAGTTAGGTTGATAGACCATGAGCAGTCTCTCCGGCTAAGAGATTGGTTGTTGTGAAGAGGTTGTTAGGACTCCATGGGCATACCTCCGTGTGAGAGTTTTAATTTGAGAATTTTTACCCATGCACTAAGCATTAGCCCGTGGATCAAATAATTCCTATCCCACTGCTTTGTAAGCATAGGAAAGGGAAGTGGATAAACCAAGGATTGTTGTGTAGAGAAGGGGAACACTTCCTTTGGTGTGGGAGGTGCATATGGAATGGGAGACCGTGGGCTAGTTTCAACAGTGGGCACTTAGTACTAGGAAATTTTGTTGAGTTTTAGTCAAGGCTACAGAATTTCTTACTTAAGATAAGTGTTTTTTATGTACTTGTCTTGTTTATTGCATGCATACTTGTCTATGTTTGGCATGGGTTAATTTTTGTATGTTGTTTCATTTAAGTATTTTCTATTAATATGTTTAAATGTGGTTTTCACACATATGTATGGTGCTTATAGCATGTATTTGTAGTTGTGTATGGATATGACAAATGTGGATAGTATTTCCTGGTCAGTTAACTTCGTAATTTTAGCTATGAATCATCAAGAAGAGGATTGAGGGTGTGTTGACGTGGGCGAAATGGACCGTCCATCAACTAAGAGAGTGGAACCGGCCCGGGGCTGTCTAAATAACCCAAACCATTAGGGATGATCCACTCCGATGGGTCTAGCGGCTCCGTTGGCCGATCTAAGGTCCTAAATAAAACAAAAAGAAAACTATTCTAAACTAATCTAACTAAAAAGAAACAAACTAATAAACTAATCTAACTAAAACTAACTATTAAAACAAACTAAACTAATCTTAACTAACTATATATATACAACCTACTAACCAATACTATACTAACTCTAACTACTAACCTAAATATAACTTATTCACAAAATATACAATATCTACAATTTACGAATTTAAATAAAACCTGAAAAAATTCATTTGCACTCTGCCCTAAGACAGAGGAAGGTATTTTTGTTGATTTTATAATTTTATAAACAAGAAATAAACAGAAAACTAACTAAACTAAGCACTAATATACTAATTCTAACAGTTAAACAACAATGACAAACTCCACTGAAACGCCTGTGTTTGTCCTGGTATGATGATCTTCTAAGCCGGACGGAGGGAGGAAACCTACACCTAATAATCAAGCTTCTCGTAAACGCATGGCTGCAATTTTTAAGTTTGTTTACGTGACAAACAAGACATAAAACTCACAACAATCATATAATTTATAAATCTTTACAATTAGATAAATCTGCATGCAAAGACTTATACAAAAAATAATTCAATTAGTGAAGAAGAGAAACTGGCTATTCATAAACCTAACTGGCAATTGCCGTGGTTCTAAGTAGTGAAAGAAATCGATATGGATGAGACATTAATTAATTAACATCATTCTGCAAAAGACCATGATAACTAAAGTAGTCACTAATCAAATGCAACTTGATAAACATAAACATGAAACAAAAAGATTTGATATTATGAAAAGCCAAAGCTATAGCAGAACATCAACTCCTATCTCAGTTTGTATTAGAATTCCATATCCTTATTCTCCCACCAGAGGATTATGCTTATTACAAAAATAATAAGTATTTATAGTTTTCCACGTGGTAAAACCTCCCTGTGGAAGTTATAAACCTGTTTACATGAAATCTGGGAGATATTCCAAAGTTGTTTAAACTAGGAAACTAAAATAAATCTAGAAACACAAATATCCTCTAAACTGTCCATCAAATCCCATGCAATTCGAATTCACCCTAGTGTAAATGAACAAGTTAGAATGGATATTTGTTAAAGAAAAATAATGAGAATCTAAATCAGAGACCTAGCTATTAATCCTCTCGATTCTCAGAGCTAGTCTAAATAAGACACGTAATCAACATTGAAATTAATTGAAAATCTTTTAAAGAATTCCATTTAATTGACATCCAATAACTATTTGAAAACAAATCATTCAATTTGGATTTGTTATACCATTCAAAATCAAACAGGATCGAAATCAATAAAATGAGTACAGAGATGGGCATACTCTGTTTTGTTTGTTTTCACTAATTCGGGTACACAGCATTGTTTTGGATAGTTGAACAGTAATGAAATTGTTTTTAACCAATTGAAATCAACACCAACCGCTTTTGTTACTTCATCTATCAGCAAAATCATTTTAAAAACTAACAGAGCTATTTTTTGGTTTAATAGATTTCATTGTATTTATCAGGCCAATCACTAATATGGATGCATTTCATACGTACATGATTATACCAATTCAAGCATAGGGAATCCTTTGAAAATCCATCCATAAGAAATAAATTGAACTAATTTAGAACCGAGAGGATCTAAGAACAACAAAATCGTATCAATCTAATACACAGCTGTGTTCCGATTTTAGCACATAAATCTCCCCGTCTTCCGTGATCCGACATAAAACAAGATCCAAAAACAAACACTATTGATTTCTCTAACTCAATCAGGCAAACCAACACATCAAATCCAAACGAAAAACCATTAAAATCCAATAAAAATCTATCAATTGCTATACTGGGAATGATCAAATCACATATCAAAATGAAATTCCATTTATTTTAGCAAAGTGAAACAAATGTAGATATGAAAAATCAATGACGTAGAGGCATTTGAATGAGAGAATTCAAATCATTATATTAAAAACGATATCAAAAACCATACCTGGGAGGATTGATCAATGGTTCAAGAGTGTGAGAGGCTATACAGGTGAGAGGGAGTTCTGAAAAAACAGATCTCAGGAAATGCATAAGCATTCGGCAAATGCATACGTGATCCAAAACACACCTTTACGTACCACAAAGAGTGGGTCCAAAATTGACTCGAAACAGCTAGATCTCTCAGAATAAACTCGATTTCCGAGAAAACCGCTCACATTGAAGGTAAGTATTAAAATGGTTCTTGGTTTTCAACGGTTTGATCTAATTCAAAACTGTTTTCCTAGAATCGCTCAATTTAAAACGGACTCGGGGCAAATTGGCGGGATACCTTAAGCAATCTTATTCTAAGTAAAAAATGAAACCAGTTTCCACTCAACACCATGGGGTTCAATTCTCCCTCTCGTGAGCTAGGAGAGAACAGCTAATGGACATGGGTTTGGGTAGTCGGTCATATATGTAGGACTCAAAACTCATAGATTTTCCCAAATTGATAGAGGTAACCTGGGATAGAAGGCGTGCATTAATGCCAAAGTGCGCGAGGGTAGTGGAGTTATTTGCTGGCCATGCATAATAAGCTTACGCTTACTAGTACCACCGCCAGCGTTCATAGCTATTCAACCTCACTATAGTTCACCAATCATGTCATTTGCCCAACCAATGAACTCAATAGTAAATGCATAAATCAATGCGAATCAACGCTGTGCCAAAGTTTCAAACCATCAACATTCAATTTAAAACCACACCATATGTTTAACCATGGACATGTTACATGCTCGAAGTCACTCCCCGGATTGCTAGTAGTGAGCGTATTCAAGCCCATCAGATTTAATGTCACGGTTTGTTTTGAAGGGTGATCAAATGGAGGAAGACTCCGAACAACATAAATCCAAATTCAAAACCAGATCAGGCACACATGACAAAGTGAGGTCTTAATAAACCTCCAAACAGCGAGTTGTAGTAAGGGCGAGTAGGTGGAAGATTTACGGAAGAAGAGCGCAATGATCTATTACGGACATCCGGTATGCAACAGATTAAAGAAGAAATGAGCTCAACGCAAAATCCTTTTACATTCGAACACAAATACCAGAGAATACAAAGGTGCCGCAAAAAAATCCTTTATCGCGACAAGATTTTTAAGTCCACGTGAATCCTTCACTTTGAACCCTCTAGCAAAGATGAACAAAGATGGAAAAGAAGGGGAACTGTTTGTTATAAACCAAGAAATCTCAAACACAAGGGCATAACCATGAAACCAGAGTATTTTGCTGAAACTTTACAGTTGTGAGCTTAGCTCTACCATCCATCCATTAAAATGGCAAAATGCCTTACACTCAAAATTACAACAACAGCGGAACCATGAAACGATTGAAGGCTTCTATGTCAGATGGCCTCTCCTCGACAACACGGAGTCAGGATCTCTCGAATGGTCGCGGTAACTTATGCGGCGCATCGCAATCACTTCCGACACCATTCCGCTTAATCGATCGCTTTTAATTCGCTACGTGACGCCCCATTATGATGAGACGGTTCAACCAATCGCCAACCGCCAATAACCGGCTTGGGATTGGGAGGATGGTTCCGCCAACTCACCTCTTGGGCCGTGGAAGACCTCGAGCCCATCCGAGCAACCGACAAACCTGGAGGGATTCGACATGGGCATGGAGGAGTGATGGCATTGAGGTTTACGGGAAGAGGTGGAGAAGAGGAGGAGGATGAAAGAGAGGAGGATTTAAGATGGACCAATGAGGAGTGGGCATCCGTGGAGGAACCACCCTTTAGGGCTTAGGAGTCGACGCTTTGAAAAAGGAGATAATGCAAGGCAAACGCAGCGGAGGGGTGGAGAGGCGCGGGACCACCTGCCAAGTAGGGAAGAACGAAGTTGATGACACGCATCGGGGACAAGCGATTGGAAAAACGATATGATAGAACGTGGGGACCTTAATCCGGTTAACTCCACTGCGCTTGGGGAATGCGTGACAAAGATCGAGCCGCTGATCCGGCACCTCACATCGGTCACGAGGAGTTATTACACATTGGAGTTTCTGGACTTCCCTCCGCTTAAAGGTAGAAAGGCGTGGGGGTCCGGACTTCGATCTTCACCGCCGCTGATCCGGGCGCACTGGCCGGAGAGTTGCACTCCCTCACCGACCCTCACTTAAAGATCTGAAGGCAGGGGGTCCGACTTCTTTGCCGCGGCACCGCTGATCTCATGCGAACCGGGACCGCACGGTCTTGCTTATCGCTACCTTTGGGCGACTATCACCAAACTTTGGACAAGGGTTTTAACCTATCTTTGATATCCAAAAACCCCTAAGCAAGAAATACGCTACCGATGTATCAATTCATCAAGAGTTTGCTTAGGTATCAATGCGCTTTGAGCTAGGTGTGATATGAAATGAAATACATCAAAGGTTTAACCATGCACCAATGTATTGTAAACATATAATCAACATGCCAATAGTTATGAAAAACAAGAACATAGGTATCATATTAAAAGATAATTATGAAGGATTTTACCACAAAACCTATGTATCTTTTATGAAAACGCCGGTCAAAGAACATATAAATCCAATACCAATGCATAACGCCTTCAATGAAACAAAGTCACAAAATCAATCCGAGAATGGCCAACAAGTACATATCAAAAAGGCTTTACCAATTGCATAATGATAAGTGAAAAGTAAGAACAATGGGCATATCATCAAGAAGGATAACGACAGTTCATATAATGATTTCAATGTGACTGAAGATCAGTTTCACGCCACAAATGCGTGAAAAAAAAGCGAAGGTAAAGGTGCAAAATGTCGCAAAGAATGAAAATGTCGCCTATTTGAAAAAATGCGACGAAAAAAATGATGTTTGCAAAACATTGGTGTAGGCAACATATTAGTCAGTGGAAAATGTGAACTGGCTGCCAACAAAATTGGATATTGATTCATAATTAAATAATAATTTAATTAAAAAAAAAAAAAAAAAAAAAAAAAAAAAAAAAAAAAAAAATTCCAACTCAAAAATAACAACCAGAAAATCACAAACATCATCATTAACCATCTTTTCCTGTAGTGTTTTAAAAGATGAAAATCGATAACAATCTTAAGATCAGCTAGTAAGTCATGACATTAAAGATAAAATCTCCAATACTTTTGGCATAGCCACTACTTCCAACAGTATCCATAGCCTCGACATGGTTTCCATTTAACCCACTTCCTCATATTCAGATCCCGCCAAGTTCTAGATCTAATAAAGGATTATTAAAGAGGCTCTTATTTACAAATTTTCATAGATCACATTGCTTCGCCAATTAGCTGGCCCGTTTCACTACCTCACTAAGTTTCCTTGGCGCTGCATGCATTTACCCGCCAGCGTGACTACCAAGATCCCGACGGTTTACAAGACTTCCCACAACTCTTCTTAATAATTTTCTTTTCATTTTCATAGATATATAGTCGAGTGGGGTGGATTAAAAATCATGATATTTTAACATATTTATTTCATCATAATTTTTTAGCACTGCCCTTTATTTAGCTCCATAGATGTTTCATTTACAAAAACAAATTCCTAAGACAGGAGACATCTTCTCGAGTCATTCCTTTACGGAAAAGGATAGCTGTGAAAAGATGGCTGATGATCTATGATTTCATCGGCGATAAAAATCAGTCAACTTCTTTCAAAAAATAGATTTTTCCAACACAAATATAAACTTCAAAGTATAAGCTATTGATGTTTCTGTAACAAATTTCTAAGGTTTTCAAGGAATTTTCTATTTTTTTTGTCCTAATAGTTCAAAAATTCAGTTATGTGTATTTCCAAAAAGCAAAACTAGTAAGCATAAGGAGAAATCAAACACACCATCAAGAAAAAAATTGGAAAAAGCAAAGAAATCCAAACAACAAAACAAAAACAATATGCACGTATAAGGTGCATCCGAACCTCATGCAACAAATCCCTTGGGAAACTCTAAAAGTAGGAAAATCCTGCTTGATGGGAAAGGCCTTTACCATGGAAAATCTTGGGTCGTGGTTTAGATTTATTTATCTCTTTATTTCCATTTAATATTTTCATGACGACATCGCTTTTGAAAATAAACGCTCAACTAGAAAGTAAAGAGAAAAGGATCAAGGACTTCCCCGACAAAAAGACGATATGGTTCTCGGATGCTTCAATTAGCGCTTCATGACTGCATTATTACAAAGAAAATAGTGAGAAATGCAACCAAAAGGAAACCTATTCCTAAACCTACCCTAACTATTAAACAAATCAGATACTACGTGGAAGTCATGTTTCCAATGTAGCCATCGGAGTAACTCCTATCCTACAGAACGGAAACATAATCAAGCATTACTAATAAGAATGGTAATATATCAACAAATGATGGAAACATATCACACTTACCTTATAATCATCATCTAAAACAAAGTAAGCATAATCTTACCATTCTTTTGGATATTCTTGTTGTACAAATCCTCCAACCATTGCACAATCTTGTCGATATACCATAATGGCATGGGTGAGTGCGGGTAGTTTTGAAACTGCCAAGATTATGAGGACATGGAATAACCATCAACCAAGGTTGAAATTCCCCATCCTCCTGACAACTCTCTAAGTAATTCATTATTTTCTTCACATGGAGGATCTAAAGAAATATGTCAATACTTACTTCCAAGATTCTTAGGTAGAAATAAAGCAAGCACAACTTTATCTTCATTAAGAAATTTCTTCATATATGAATAACATTCAAGCCATCCTAAGATCCCGTCACAAACATGCGATGCAAACCATGACTTTGGTGAAACAAATATATCAATGGGAAGCTCATCATAAGAGGATTCGTGCAATCAATTGATTCATTGGTTTGAATATTCCTTCATGAGATTGATCATTTCAAAATGTGAAGCAACAACATTAAGATTCAAGCTAATTAAAGAACAAATATGAAACTTAGAATGTTTGATCTCCATAAAACATAAAGCATTGTCTTTTTTCAACAATAAACCGTGTAAAATCATCTCAAGAACATGTCCTCTTTGCATGTGAGTGATGAAAGTGAACAATACAACCAAGTTTATCAATGTTAGGTTTGGAATTGATTTACCAAAATTTAGTATATCGAGAGGATAGGATTGTGGTGGGCAAAGAGTAGGATGTTGTAGGTAAGATGTCAAGTCCACCGTAATCTAGGAATAGATCAGATATAAAGAATAAAAGGAATCGAAAAAGGTGATAAAAAGAATCCATGATATTCAACAATGGTATTCTCAAGACAATTCTCTAAGTGTTCTTTAAAACTCTTTACTCTGTTTTGGTGACGAATTCCCAACATAATATGATCATATGGATTTGCCTTTTAGATAATTCAAAATTTATGAGACAAACATCTAGTCTTTCCTGAGAACAAAGTGCATTTTGAGGATGAAGGTTTAAAGTTTCTTCTTCTAGTTGTATAACTTCTTCCTCTAATCAGTTTCATAGGAGATTAAACATTCAAGAAGATTTCGCTTGCTGTTCTTCATGATTGATTTTTAAATGTTGATTAGAGCATGAGCTACAAGAATGAGGGTATTCACTTTGGATGAAATGAATTTTCTTCCATACTAGTCTTAGACTCAAAATACAATGATTCAAAGGAAAACCAATTTTATTTTCAATAAGATCCCTAACACAGATTCTACCTCTAGCTTGTTCAACACATCGAAGAATTTTCTCTTGCTAAGAAGATTGTCTTGTAGTTGAGTGATAGGATTTGGTAAATTGGTTTTTCATTCGATTGAACATGACCGATGGAAGGGATGAAGTATCATAGAAGATATTTAATGCCAATGACATGTCACTGAGATTAAATTTACAGAGGATATGATAGACTCTGTCAAAAAAGTGTTTTGAAGATGAATCGCCGTTGATTACGGAAGTATGAAATTCTCCTTCATAATTGATCAAAATCATACCCCAAAGCATCTAGAAACTCATCTACAAATTGAAACTAATAAAATGTGATACGTCGGAGTGATTCAAACCAATGTTTGATCCGACCTCTAAAAGTAAAAAGAAAAGTCCAGATAAAACTCCTAAATTGAGATGTCATGTTTGATGCATTTGCACCAAAATCTGTTAAGGTGGCTCAGCAGATACATTCCTCTCACCATCAAAGGTGAGTTTGGACATGAGAGAGACTGTCTTGTTGGGAAAATCAGGTAATGAGAAGTTGAAAGCATGTTCCAACACAAGGATTTGGGAGCCATGGGGAAATTCGAATACATTTAAAAATAAAAGCTCCTACAAGGCCATCTTGTCAGTTGGCCTTCCTTTTAGCGCCATTTGTTGACGTGCAAATTTGACTTGTTGTTAATTGGAAGAATAGATTCGGTCCGCCGTTGTCTAAATAACCCAAGCCGCTTGGAATGAACCACCATGACGGTTTTAGCGGCTCCGCTTATCCGCTCTAAGGTCCTAAGAAAACCAAAGAGAAAACTAATCTGAACTAACTAATCTAAACTAAAACAAATAAAACAAATTAAACTAACATAAAACCAAGCTATAAACTAAATAAAACTAACTAACAATAAATAAAACAAACTAAACTAAATAAACTACTCTAACTATTCTATATACAATCTACTAATTAATATTATACTAACTCTAATCGATTATCTAATTACTAACTGCAATATCACTTATTCACAAAATGTACAATATTCACAAAAATACAGATTTAAACAAAACCTGGAAAACTCATTAGCAATATGCCCTAAGACAGAGAAAGGTATTTCTTTTTTTTTTAATTTTATAATTTTATAAACAAGAAATAAAACTTACTGAAATTAAACAATCTAATATACTAATTATACATATACATCTAACTAACTTTATATCTAAACTAAACTACTATACTAAACAAATAAATGACAAACTGACCTGAAAGCGCTTCAAATTTGTCCTGTGTATGATGACTTCGAAGCTGGTTGGAGGAAGGAAACTCGCACCGGGTAATCCAGAAGCTTCTCGTAAACGATAGGCTGCAATGCTCTTTGAGTTGTTTACAGGACAAACAAGACATAAAAAATCATAACAATTATATGATTTATAAATCTCTGCAATAAGGGAAACCTGTTATGCAAAAACTTATACTTAATAATTCAACTTATGAAGAAGAGAAATCTGTCATTCACAAACTGAATCAAGCAATTGCTATGTTTTTTAAACACTTGGAAGAAATCAGATATGAATTATATTGATTAAATTGTATCATTTGCAAAAGACTAAGATAGCTAAAGTAGTCATTAACCAAATGCAAATTAATACACCTAAACATAAAACAAAATATTGATATTATGAAAAGCTAAAGCTGTAGCAGAATATCAAATTTTGTCTCAGTCTGTATTAAAATTCCATCTCCTTGTTCTCCCACGAATGAGGATCCCTTTATTACAAAAATAATAAGTATTTATAAGTTTCTCCACAGGGTAAAACCTCCCTGTGGCAGTTAAAATTGTTTTACAAAAATCTGGGAAGATCTCCCAATGTTCAACTAAACTAGGAAATTAAAAATGCAAGTAAAATATTTCAAATATCCTCTAACTGCTCATCAAATCCAATGCAATTTCAAATTCACCTGTAATGGACCAAAAATAGCAAGTTAGAGAGATATTTTATTAACAAAACAATAAAAATCTAATTCTACAGACTTAGCTACATAATCATCTGATTCTGTAGCTAATCTAAAATAATATACAGAATCAGAATTGAAATCAAATCGAATCTTTGAATGAGGTAAAATCAATTGACATCCAATAATTACTTGAGAACGAATCATAAAATGAAAGAATTATACCAACAGGATCCACATCATTTAACCAAGTACAGAGATAACGATACTCTGCTTCAATTATAGTCATGAATCGGGTAAATGAAATCATATGTAACAGAATCGTAATCATTTCTCAACAAATCGAATCCATCTGTTATGAGATCGTTTGTCATTGCACAGTGAGCAAACAAGATTGATTTTCCTTTACCAAAATCGTTCCAGCCTAACGAATTACAACTGGGTTTGACCAATTCATTTTTACACATTTAAAACCAAACCAAACAACAATCCAAACAAGAGAATTAATCGGCTGAGTTTAGCATATTCGTTGAAAATCATAATCGTTTTATGCACAGGTTTAATGAGACCATTGTTTTTATAAAAACAGAGTAGTTATTTCCAAACTTAAATCAAACAGAGTGGTATTCATAATTTGGAAAATCGTATGACAGAGCACATCGTAACAACTACACTCCGGAAATTATTTGTCAAACACAGCATACGAATCATACAAGATCGAATCCGAGGGTAATCGTATTATAAATAGAGTATGGAACTTCCCGTGAGAGGTGAATACAAAACGAATTGTATTGAAACCACACCATTAATCCGTTACTTCACTCAGCCAGGCTTAGCAAATGAAATCCAAACGAATAACCATAAAAATCTGTGAGCAAATCATATATCAAATCAAAACTCTTTCTATTTTAAGCAAAGCAAGACATTATACATGATGAACACGAATGACAGAGAATTTGAATGAGAAACATAACTATTTGAAAACAGAATCCATACCTGTATAGCGATGAGACGACTTGACATGTGAGATGGAGTTCTGAAGAACATATATGAAGGAATGCATACAGACTCAAAACGCATGTTCCAACCATTGAAAAATTGACCTGTAAAACAAGAGCTAGATCTTTGTAGTAGCTCACTTTCTGAAGAAACCGCTTGTGATGAAGGTAAAGGGGATAAAAACAGTTCTGGGTTTTCAACGGTTTGAGCTAATTCAAATCCTTTTTCCCAGAATCGCTCACGCAAAAACGTGACTCTGGGGGTAATTACGTGGCAATCTTCTCTGGAAAAAATGAAACCAAAGCCGACTCTGAACACCATGGGGGTTCAATTCGCCCTTCAGGAGCTAGGAGAGAACATACAATGGACATGGATTTGGGGTAGGGTTTGGTCAAGGTATATGTAGGACTCAAAACTCATAGATTTTCCCAAAAATTGACAGAGGTAACCTGGTTAGGAGGCAGGCATTAATGCCAAAGTGTGCGAGGGTAGTGGAGTTATTTTCTGGCCATGCATAATAATTATTGCCAATAGTACCACCTCCAGTGTTCATAGTTGTTCAACCTCACTATAGTTCACCAATCATGTCATTTTCCCAACCAATGAACCCAATAGTAAATGTATAAACCAACGTGCGCAATCAACGTTGTGCCAAAGTTTCAAACCATCAACATTCAATTTAAAACCAATACCATATGTTTAACCATGTGACATGCGATGTATCAATTCATATCAAGAGTTTAAGTGAGGTATCAATGCAGTTTTGAGATAGGTGTGATATCAAATGAAATACATCAAAGGTTTAACCATGCACCAATGTATTGTAACATATAATCAACATGCCAATAGTTATGAAAACAAGAACATAGGTATCATATTAAAAGATAATTATGAAGGATTTTACCACAACACCTATGTATATTTTATGAAAACGCTGGTCAAAGAACATATAAATCCAATATCAATGCATAACACCTTCAATGAAACAAAGTCACACAATCAATCCGAGAATGGCCAACGAGTGCAGATCAAAAAGGATTTACCAATTGCGTAATGATAAGTGAAAAGTAAGCGCAATGGGCATATCATCAAGAAGGATAATGACAGTCCAGATAATGATTTCAATGTGACTTCGAAAGACGAAGTTTTCACGCTTACAGTCGTGAAAACAAAGCGAAGGTAAAGGTGCAAAATGTCGCAAAGAATGAAAATGTTGTCTATTTGAAAATTGCGATGAAAAATTGATGTTTGCAAAACATTGGTGTAGGCATCTTATAAGACAATGGAAAAATGTGAATTGGCTGCCAACAAGTGGTCGGTTGTGTAGGATTCTATCCCATGTGCATAAATGGGATGGAATTCATGTGTGCATGTTAAGGATATAGACCCCACACACAGTGAAATTAGAAGTGGTACATGACACCTAGTTGGTTGTGCACACAATTATTCTATGTGATCAACATGCTAGTACGTGCAGTTTCTAAGTTAATTTAGTTTCTTAAGATTGTATTAAAAAGATAATGTTTCTTCTGTTGTTACAAGTTGTGTGGCACAATTCAATCTTGGGTTGAGTCTGTTGTCTCAAGTGATACTACATGGAATTTTGTTAGAGTAGAAACTGCAAAATGAAATTATCAGAGTAACATTGCTCAATAGTATGTTGGGGATGTTACAGTTGGGTTGATTTGGAGCTACATAAGTTGAGGTTAGGGTGGTAATGAGACTTAGTGGGATATTGGGTACGTTACAGTTTGGTATCAAAGCATGTGTAAGGTGGTAGTGGGACTTAGTGGGAGACTGGGTATGTTAAATTTTGGTATCAAAGCATGTGTAAGGTGGTAATGAGACTCAGTGGGATACTGGGTACGTTACAGTTTGGTATCAAAGCATGTGTAAGGTGGTAATGGGACTCAGTGGGATATTGGCTACATTACATCTGGTGAGGAGAATATTTGTACATGTGCCCCCCCACATCACCAACACTTTATGGTTTGCTGCCTCGACCTTTTCCCCAAGTAATATATCACATTGGGATCTTTTTTTACTTGATTCCCTTGCCTATATGATTGTGAATTATTATGAAAGAAAGGTGGCTTGAATCCTTTCTTCTGATTGATCTACCAAATTTCCTTTCTATTTATCATCCCAAGATATTTGAAAAGATGGCCCTACCTTACTCTACTCATACAAATACTTATATTTTCTTATGGATTCTTCCAAATTCTTGCACTCACCAATCTTAAATTTATCCTTGTAGAATGATGGAAATCCACTCAAGCCTTTGAATTTTAACCTTCTCATTATTGATGAAATACACATATCTTAGGAGTTCCAATAATTTATTTTGATACTACTCCATGGTCATGTTCCCAAGCTTGAGCTCAAACAATTCTTGCATATTCTTGTCATAATAATGTTTTGACATGTATTCCTTCTGAAAATACTTTTTAAAATACTTACAATATATTCTATTTTCATCAATATGCCTGACTTGATTCAACTAGTCCCACCACATGGAATATTTCCCCCGAATATGATATATGGAAACCTTCACTTCTATATTTGATAAAAAATTGTGTAGATGAAAATATTTTCTCATGCCCAACAACTAGGATTCAACTTCTTCTCCCTTCCTATGTTCTCGATCAAATTATGGTGGCTTGAGCTTCCTGATCTCTCCTCGCAAAATATCTGACTTAGGCCTCCTCCTCTAGTTTTTTACAAGGGACATATTGGGGCTTCTCTCTGAACCTAAACATGAATCTTCTCTTCTGGTTGAGTGTCCTCGTGAACGATGATTTATACTAATGCTCCTTGATTTAATATATCCACATGGATGTTGCTACTTTCCTTGCACTAGTTGGTGGTTTGTGCCAAAATATTTATCGAATTGTCTCTACAACATATTTAGACTCTATAGCAACTCCTTCTGAGTTCTTATAATTCTTTCATTTTTTTCTCTATATCTCTACACTTCTTTCTACAATATTCTCATAGTTTCTACAAACCCCACCCTGCTTCTACGTCCATTGGACTCAATCTCTATATTTCCCATGTTGACATGTAACCCTCTAATCTCATCTTCATGACTGTAAGATCCTTGGGAATCCTCCATATCTCTAGTCCTCATCTAGGAAACAAATGTTTTTTTATTTGTACCTGTGATTCTGCAAAAATGTGCATGCAATATTTGTTGTTAGAATTATGCATATTGTAAAATATTACATTATTTAGGCTATAAGTCAGTCTTCAAATGAAGTTTTGAAGAAATATAGATACATTGAACCGAATTCAGATTATTTAGATACATTCTCCTATGAATTATCTTTCCAATGAATATACGTCATGCCTCATTATGATTTATGAGCTAAAAATTATAAATTTTCGAAGTTTGCCATTTCTGCTTAGTTGTGACTTGTTTTTATTGATGAAATTTATCTGAGAGATCATTTTCTGCCACATATAGAAGAAAAAGTGTCAAGAACAAGATTTTTTTTTATATATTGGGCACATATAGAATTTCTGATTGGAAATACACAAACAATTTTCAGATTCATTATCTTATGCTCCATTCAATTTTTTTATAAATATGGAATTGATGACTTTGCGCTTTTACATTTCCTCTAGGCAAATTTTTTTAGAAAACAATGACTATCTCCCAAACAATGAAAAACTGGGAAAAACTCCCTCAATACAAAGTTGTTTAGATTCTGTTGTGACACACAAAACAACCCTCTAAATCTCTTGAGTAATAGTGGGTACCCATACTACCAAAATTTTTCAAGGTACTACACTTTAATTACCTTAATGGTTATTCACTTATGAGCTTGATGTTTGTATCCAGTCGTCGAAGCCAATTTGATGCAAAGTTTGTTAATAATACTCAAATCCATCATAAAAGACCCTTTCTACATGTCTACACAAGCCTTAAACCTTTTTCAGAATTGAAATCATCCACAATGACAAAGCCCAAAATCCTTATTCATGTGACCTCAATTAGATATCGTCGGAACTTTGCCTTCGAAACTTCACTGTTTCTTAAATCTAAAAGTTTCGATGAAAATGCCTTTACAATGTCATCATCAATGAAGTGGTTGAAATATTTCCTTTGTGAGTTATCCCTTAGAGTCGATGACGATATTCATGATTCGATAAACCACATCACTAAACAAGTGGCAAACCGAGATTGGTTTCCAAATTTACATGAGATACATTAATGTACTATGTACTAGATGGTTCCCAGCCTTTCTGTTGCATTACAATATAATCTCCATATGATTGTCGTAGGATATTATACTCATATGTGGAAGTCTCTTATTGGATTATTCGTTTCGATGAAACCTTTTCTTCTTTGGGATACATTGTAGGTATACACCTTGTTCTCCATGTGAAACCTGCCGATGACGAAATGACTTGAAACAAATCGTTGACAATCTAACTCCTATATGATTCAATGGTCGAGATTAATCTGTCACCCAATGACATCATCATAGTCATTATAAGTTAACCTTTCCTTGACCTTACAATACATAAACATTTTAACATGATATCATAGAATGGAAGGGAGAGGTTTATCCTAAGTGGTCAAATCATAAAGTAATGTAATCCCACCACTCATCTCCACTACTTAACACATTCATTGGGATTAAACATTGATATTAATACATCATCATCGGAAGATTTCCCCGCCATCCTTACCCACTAATCCTTTGATATCAACAAACTCCTCTGCTTATCGACTCTATGTCATTGACGATACATCAACGGTAAGGAACACTGAACTGTATATGAGAAAAATTTATGGTGAATCATACAAATCTGACTAATTTGAAGCTGTAACTCTATCCACATTAATTAAACAGGGTTTGGGGGAAATTTGGGAAAAATTATAACCCTGTTAAGACATAATCGACCTCACTTTGTCTGTAACATTGCTTAAAACCATAAGCGTTGTTGTTGAAATAATCGGGTAAATTGTTTTGTGAGCTATACACTTCTGACTACCAGGTAGGTATTTTGTAATTTTTTTTATATTACTGTCATATGTAATGAGTTCTATGGTGAAGTAATTTCATTATGTGTGGCAATTTACAAAGGTGAAAAAATGTCTCGGATGTAGGCCAGAAATGCAAAGAATCAAATGGTTGTCACACCTACTTTTGTTCCACGACAATACTCTTTCAATATTTCCTACATGAGTAGCTATAATGAAAGAGAGAAATATCCTAAATACTATAAGATTCACATTGTAGTTGTTTGCCGATAACGTTACAACGATGCAACAAAGTGGTGTTTCATGCACTTGAAAAAGGAAACTATAATTATATTCAATGCTTTAGGTGTTCCAATTGCATCTCTCAAGGAAGAAGACATCATGATTTGATACGAAACCCCAACACCCACTGTTTCGTTGGATGAATCATTCTTGGAAAAATTCAGAGTTGATTACAAGGACTTCAAAACCATAATGGAGGACTGGTTCGTAGATGAAGAATGGCCGATAAATAAAGGAGAGAGATATGTTACAGCACAGTACATGAAGGACCCATATAGGATCCCAAATGCCTTGATTTGCAGGCTCTACGATGAGGAGACCATCACACACTTCAAAATGGAATGGTTTCTGATGGCCTACACAGTGACCAAAACCAAAAAATCATTCAATTGGGATAATATCTTATCCTTCATCATAAAACATTGTGTTTGGGAGGCTCAAGGTATGAAAAACCATGAATTTTATATGACGACTTACCTTATATATTCAATCCGCGTAGCTCATAGATTTATTTCTTTCAATTGGGATTGGAGCCCAAATCAAAGCACGATCCATGCTTATTTCTCTCAGTTATGGGAAGCAAACTACAAAGAACACATTTATGATATATGTGATTACTTCCTCTCTCCTCTGTACAAACCCATCTTTAGGTCTCATCAACGCAAGATATCCACAGGAGATATTAAAGCCTTGAAATAAATAGAGGACTGGTATATGAATAAATATTATACCTATGTGAGGATATTTGGGGCCATTGGACCAACATGCTTTCGACATAAATTTTTAGCGATAGAAGTAGCATACCAAACACACTTTTGACATAAATTCCGAATCGAATGATGATATGGGAGTTCAGAAACGACACTCACGGATTTGTATTGACCACTTTTAATGGTAAATATTTAGACCATCTTGTAAAATAGTCTGTTTCCGTGAGAATGTACTTGTGTTGCTGTGAGGAAGGGGGGTTGATTGGTCCTATAATGTCTAGGCCCCACTGCTGAGAAGGTGTGTCTTGTTGATACTGAGAGTGGGGTGAATCGGTATCAAGTACAATTTAAAACCTTTTTCAACTTATACTTAAACCATTCAACTATATCCAATGAGAAATGAAAAATAGTATAAGAGTTACACCAATACACCATAATACACCATGCACAATATATGAGAAATAATAAATAGTTATTGTTCAAGGGAAGTAATGACTTCCAAAGGTAGCTACATCTTCCA
>SNQJ01S0124545.1:0-17515 GCA_010110895.2 Picea sitchensis | reverse complement strand
ATGTCCAAATACCTTCATCAATCTTGCGGTCCAAAACCCATGACTAGGGTTGACATCAATGACAACAACCAATCTTCCAACATGTCTACTGTAACAGGCTGCAAATAAAAGCTTCTTTCTTCACCCGTCTTGCAGCCTTTTGGCAGATAATACATTTATGGGACAATGTGTGATCATCCTTAAACAAGGTAGACCAATAGTAGCCAACCATTAGTACTTTGTGAGAAGTGGTATCCCCACCAAAATGACCCCCGACATCACTGGAATGCAGTTCAACCAACACCTTTTCAGATTCCTCTTTTTCTAAACAACGCAGAAAAAACCATCAAAATTATTTCAAAATAATATATCATTAATTAATTGGAAAGAAGCAGATTTAAGCCTAAGTGATCTTCTGTTTTTGGGATCAATATTACGAGGAACGGTTATGTACAACAAATAAAATCTGATATTCTCATACCATGAATTGGGCACAATTTGTGTACAACTGATTTGTTTTTCATCATGCTGATTTACAATTGATGTATTTATTTGACTTTCTATTTTCTCAACTGAATCAACCACCAATTTACAAAGGCCTTGACCTCTAACAATTTGTGCAGGTACTATTTCGAGGTCATACTCCTGTAGTGATGTCATCCAATTTTCCCTTTTCTTTCCCAACTCTTTCCGCACTAACAGATTTCTCACAACAGGGTAAGGAACAATAATTTTTGTCCTAGATTTTAATAGGTAAGACCTAAAATGTTTAACAACTTTAAAAACAACATAGGCCTGCTGATCTACCGTGAGGTAATTTAGTTATTCTCCTTTAAAGTAATATCTCATAAATTATATGGGTATCTCATTGCTTTCTATATTTTTCTGTGTGAGTACAATGACACAAGATTTGTCATATGCAAAAGTATATAATGTAAAATTCTGGGAAAAGTCAGGGCTCATCAGGGAAGGTGCCTCGATTATGGATTTTCTGATAGAATTGAAATCTTGACTCTCTTGTGGTCCCCACCTGTATAAAAAATCCATTTTAAAAATATTTTGTAGAGGTCTAACCATTTCAGAAAAAATCGGGAAAAATTGTCTGACAAAATTAATTTTACCCAAAAAGGATTGCATGGACTTTTTGGAAGAAGGAGGGGGAAGGTTGGAAATGGCTTGGGTTGTTTCAGGATCAATTATCATTCCATATTTAGAAATTATAAAACCAAGAAATTTCCCTTGTTCTACTGCAAAGACTGATTTTTTAGGATTGAGTGAAATGCCAAACTTGTGACATTGTTCTAACATAGCCCTAAGATGAGATAGGTAATATTTTTTTTTTTTGGAAAAGATAGTGACATCATCTAGATAGACCACAACTGACTGGTTGATGAGGCCACAGAAAGCAATGTCCATTTCTCTCTAGAAAGTGGCATCGACATTTATCGTCCAAAAGGCATTTTTCTGTAGGCGTAGGTGCCCCACGGGGCAGGAAAGGTGGTTTTAAGATGGTCTGAAGGAGACATAAGGAACTGGTTATATTCTAAGAAGCCATCTAATAAAGATAGTCTTTTAGAACCAGATACTTGTTGCAAAATTTGTTCCATTGGAGGAACATGGTAGTTGTCTTTATTAGAGGCTGGGTTTAAATTTCGAAAATCGACACAAATTCAAATTTCTCCACTCTTCTTCCTTACAGGGACTAAGTTAGATACCCATTAAGTATGCCTAACTGGAAAAATTATCTTTGCAGTAAGTAATTTATTTAGTTCCTTTTTTGTGGTAGGTTCCAATTTAAGATGCATTTTCCTCAATTTTTGTTGGAAAGGCCGAGTTTGGGGTTTCATAGGAATTACGTGTTGTATGATGTTTGGGTCGAAAGTATTTAAATAATCATACGTCCAAGCAAATACATATTTAAATTATTTGAACAATTTTATAAAATCATACCTTTCTTGTTCAGAACACCCTTTTCCCAGATTGATATTTTGAGGACTATCTCGCGCTCCTAAATTTACAGTTTCGTACAACAAAGAGGAGTTGTTTGTTTTGCAATTGACTACCCCTCTAAACTTGTCATGTAGGTCATAAAATTTCTCTAATCTCACAACAAATTTGGGGATAGAGTTTACCAGCTCAGATGATGATTATGGAGATCGAGGATCAGATATTACCGTGAAATCTCAGAGATTTTCGTCATGAGTGATTTCATCAATAACTGCATCCTGGAAGGTGTCTTCCATATGAAAAAAAATGATGATCTTTTGATCATCATCAAATACTTGCCAGTTTGTGAAGTTGTATAGAACTGATGGCCTGAATAACAATTCTACCAAGAATGCATTAGGAGAAATACCTTCAACATGCAACAATTTAGAAGCAACATTAGCTAGTAAATCAACTTTTGAATTACTTGTCCTAGGAATGGAATTTATATTGAATGCTATAAATTTGTGCATTAAAACCCATACCTCAGTTTGGTAATTATTCAAATGTAAAGACAAACAATGTATTGAATTTCTTACCTGTTTGACTACGATTTTAGAGTCACCAAATACTACCAAATTTTGCACGTCCATGTCCAATGCCTTCCTTAGTCCCTGCAGAAGTGCTTCGTACTCTACTGTGTTGTTAGTACATTCAAACTCCAATCGACAAGAAATAAATGTTTTATTACCTATGGGATCGATAAGAGCACAACCAACACCTTCCCCTTCATGGGATTTGGATCCATCAAAATATAAGGACTAGATTTGTTCGTCATCAACAATATTTGGTGTACTTGGAAAAGTTGTCGCCTGAGTATAGATTGCTACTTCAGATTGTTGTTCTAGGTTAGTGATAGAGGAAATTCTAGTCATAAAATTTTCTAATAAAGTATTCATTCCCTGCATCTCAATCGAATTTGCAACAGTAATAAAAGGCTCATTTGGATCATTTAGATCTGTTATAGTGTATTTGAGGTAACATTCTCTGTTTATTCTGATCTTATTGGGCTGTCCATTTTCTAGCATCCATAAATGAGACCCGTCCATAGAAAAATAGTCATGTAACTGTTCTGACCAATATCTACTAAAAAATAAATCATAAACTTGATGCAACACCCCTACCTCAGCAGGGTCTGCTTGATCTCCAAATCTTTGGATATTTCTATATCCTTGAGATGAAATGGCTCTTCGATTCCCTACTGGAATCCTACAACTAAATCCATACGTCCTTGTGCGAACTCCACCTGTGGGAACTAACGATAGGCGCGAGCTCTTCTCCCATGCGACCATGACACTATGACCACAACCTACACCAAAAGGCATTTCGTGACTCATGACCTACAGGATATTGACGTGATACAAACCCAACACTCCAACATCCAAAACCAAAAAATCTGACTAAGGGCCTAGCAAGTGCTAGCCTTCTCTCTTATGCCCACATCGTGACCTTCCACTAGGGACTGGGTTCCAGCTCCCAAATATTTCGAGACTTCGCGATTTGGAGAATCAATGAACAAATCTTCCTTCACCTCAAAATATCTAACCCCCGAAGATTTGATCACTCCATATCTATGATATAGATCCTCCGCTAACTAACGACTCCGATTAAATTGACGATTTTCCTTTTGTCACTTTGGGAAAGTCTTCACCTCTATTTTCCCAATGGCTGAAACCCTAAACTCTTGGGTGTCTGATCAATGGCCTGGACTCCCCATGATCTGACGACTTCTATCTCTCCTGATCTTGCGAGTGTTGAAAGACACTCGAACCTAACCTCTCCGATGATCTATTGGATCCAATGGTCCACATAAAATCAGTGTTTCTACCTTCAATAAACTCAATCATCCGTTCAACTTCTCAAATATTCCTAGCTAAATAACTTGGCGTTCTTCCTTCTGAGCTTGGTTTCTGTGAGGTGACTTCGACCCTCATCCTTCCTTTTAACTTTCCAAGTCTCTATCCTTCCCGAGCTTGAATCTGGCTGCAAAGTCAAGGATTTCAAGGGATTCTGCCCACACTCCTTGCAGCCTTCATGATAATCTCTGATTATCTAAAATATTCCAACTCTGCGCATTCCTTGCGACAACAGTTATTCAACCACTCACTGGGTTGAATAAGTCTAAGACTTCAAACTGGCCTGCACACACCTTGCATGGCTCTGTGCAATACTTGCACTTCTGCTGGTATGAGAACAACGATATCCCTCCTGAGCTTTTCTGAGATAAAACTCAGAATATTTTCAATGCACTCCTTGCAAACCTTCACTGCACTCCTTGCAGGAATTCTTAGGAAGAGAAACAATTGAAACTCATACTTTCCCTCTCAAAGACTTCATACATTCAACATGAAATCATACACAAAAAGCATTGAAACAAATGCATAACAGAGCATATAAGTAAAACTGTAAACATACCATTCAATAGATGCAAACAATATTCATAACAACACCATGAGATTGAGTCAAAACATTCTTATATTAACTCAAGTGCTCCTGTACATGGTTTCTATAGCAACAACTATCTACTTATACAACTTCTACAATCTTTGTTCTCCTATTCTATTTCTCTACATCTCTCTCTTCCTTACTCTTACAATGTGAATAATGATCCCTTACAATACATATGAGGGAGATTTCTCGAGTTTTCCCTCCTACAACCTCAAGCTATCTAATCGAATTAAAGTCATATACTTTACATTGATTACATTAATTTCCTACAACCGACAGATGAGAGCGATGCTCAATATCTGCATTACAATCCCCCAAATCATTTAAGAGCACTTATGTCTCTCCATATATTACATTAATGTGCCATCCTTTTGAAATTTAAAATATCTCCAAAATATGCGTTGGTGCGTATCCAACTGTCCTTCACTTGCCTTGCTTGCGATGCTCCTGCATCATACTCCTCTGGCTAAAAAATTCATGGGCTCCCATCCATGAGTTCCTGCACTGTCTGTCCATGTTTCTGGATATCTGCTTCACTCTCCCAGCTGGAATATTCAATCGAGTGTCCTTTCCACTTTATCAAATAATCAAAATATGTCTCCCTCCAGGTCTTCTTACCAACTTTCTGATCAATGATTCTCTCCATCTGTGGCTTTTCAGCTACAGGCAACTGTTTGAACCACTGGAATTCTTTTTTATTCTCTTCCTCATCTACTTCATCTGCTCTCTAAGGATACAAATATTCTATGTTGAATATGGGTGATATTCTCACATCATCTGAAAATTCTATCTCATAAGTATTTGCCTCAATTTTTCTCAGAATCTTACACGACCCTATATTTTTCATTTTCAACTTGTTATATGTTCCCCTTGGGAATATTTGTTTTATTAGGTGTGATAAAACTAAATATCCCACTTTGAATTGAAGCTCTCTTCTGTGCTAATCTACTTTGTGCTTGTATTCCTGGTTGGAACTCTGCAACCACTCTTTAATCTTACTGTGGAGCTCCTGCATCTCTGCTGCAAAATCTTCTTGGATGCAAAATCTCTGCTACAAAGTCTCTCAACTTAGATACTCCTCTTGGATGCATTCCATACATTATTTGGAATGGGATATTTCCTGTTCTCCTATTAGGTGAGTCGTTATATTCAAATTCCACTTGCGGTAGAATCTCATCCCACTAACTGTGATGTTCAACTACTAAACTCCTCAATAAGTCTCCCAAACTTCGATTTACCACCTAAGTCTGTCCATCTGTCCAAGGGTGATATGTTGATATAAAAGATAAATTCATCCCCATCTTCTTCCATAGTGTCCTCCAGAAATGACCAACAAATTTGGTATCTCTGTCTGAAATAATACTCTTGGGTAAACCATGAAGTCGAACAACTTCTTTGAAAAACATGTTTGCAATGTGTGTTGCATCACTATTTTTCTGACATGGAATAAAATGTGCCATTTTTGAGAATCTGTTGTCTACNCTCTCTATGTCCTTGACAGTCCTAACACAAAATCCATGCTTACCACATCCCACGACCTCTTTGGTACTGGAAATGGTTGATACAACCTTGTATTCTGTCTTTTCCGCTTTGCGTGTTGGCAAATTCTACACCTATTGAATTTTTTTTTGACATCTGTCCTCATTCCTGGCCAATAATACAAACTGTTCAGTTACGCAAATGTTTTATCATGGCCGAAATGTCCAACCAATCCCCCACTATGTTTTTCCTTTAAAATGTTTTCTCTCATAGAACTCCTTGGGATACACAACTGATTTCATTTAAACAACAGTCCATCTTGAATCATATATCCAATCCATTGGATTCTATCTCTTAGAACATGATTCTCACATTCTTCATAAGCATCCTTAAAATGTGAATCATCTCTGTACATGTCCTTAAGGCTATCAAAACCTAAGGTCTTCACACTAAACTCCTGTAGAATCAAACATGTCCTGCTCAATGCATCAACAACCTTGTTAACATTCCCATAAATGTGCTTTATAACAAAAGTAAAGTTCTGCATAAATTCAACCCATTTCGCATGTTTCTGGTTCAATTTCTCCTGTCTGGTTATAAACTGTAAGGTCTGGTTGTTTCTATAAAAAATGAACTCTTTCGGAACCAGGTAGTGCCTCCATTTCTTCAGTGCTTGTATGACTGCATAAAACTCCTTATCATATGTGGAATAATTCCTTTTGGAATCATTCAACTTCTCACTAAAGTATGCAACTGGCCTATTGTATTGACTTAAGACTACTCCAATCACAAATCCACTTGCGTCACATCTCACTTGAAATGTCTTACTGAAATCTGGCAAAACCAGAACTGGCTGTCCAATTAGCTTCTCCTTCAACAACTTGAAACTTTTCTCCACTTCCTCTGTCCAATGAAAATATTTATGTCTTTTCTTGACTATGTCAATCATTGATTCACAAATTCCACTAAAATTCCTGATGAACTTCCTGTAAAAACTGGGTAATCCATGGAAGCTTCTGACTTCAAAGAGATTCCTTGGCGACAACCACTCTTTGATTGCTTTTACCTTCTCAAGATCCATCTTCAACTCATTTGAAGAGATAAAAAAACCTAAATAAATAAGTTCTTTCTTCATGAAAGACGACTTCTTCATATTTATCAACAAATTCTGTTGCTGCAACCTCCTCATCACTAGGGTTAAATGTCTCAAATGTTCTTCCTCAGTCTTACTGAAGATCAATATATCATCAAGATACATAATTACAAATTTCCCAATGAAATATTTCAAGACTTCGTTCATCAATCTCATGAAAGTACTTGGAACATTAATCAAACCAAATAGCATTAGAATCCATTCATACAACCCTTATTTCATCTTGAACGCTGTCTTCCATTCATCACCTTCCCTCACTANAGGAAGATCCTTCTAGAAGCGGAAGCTTCTATTAGGTCTTCTTACATCCGCCTTATTCTATTTTATTGAAAGATCTTATTAATATTGACCTTTATTACATCCGAATACATTGATCTACCTATGTGCGGGTTAGGACCTTAACAGACTAAGTTAGATACCCATTGAGTATGCCTAACTGGAAAAATTATCTTTGCATTAAGTAATTTATTTAGTTCCTTTTTTGCGGTAGGTTCCAATTTAAGATGCATTTTCCTCAATTTTTGTTGGAAAGGATGAGTTTGGGGTTTCATAGGAATTACGTGTTGTATGATGTTTGGGTCGAAAGTATTTAAATAATCATACGTCCAAGCAAATACATCTTTAAATTATTTGAACAATTTTATAAAATCATACCTTTCTTGTTCAGAACACCCTTTTCCCAGATTGATATTTTGAGGACTATCTCGCGTTCCTAAATTTACAGTTTCGTACAACAAAGAGGAACTGTTTGTTTTGCAATTGACTACCCCTCTAAACTTGTCATGTAGGTCATAAAATTTCTCTAATCTCACAACAAATTTGGGGATAGAGTTTACCAATTCGGATGATGATTATGGAGATCGAGGATCGGATATTACCGTGAAATCTCAGAGATTTTCGTCATGAGTGATTTCATCGATAACTACATCCTGGAAGGTGTCTTCCATATGAAAAAAATTGATGATCTTTTGATCATCATCAAATACTTGCCAGTTTGTGAAGTTATATAGAACTGATGGCCTGAATAACAATTCGACCAAGAACGCATTAGAAGAAAGACCTTCAACATGCAACAATTTAGAAGCAACATTAGCTAGTAAATCAACTTTTGAATTACTTGTCCTAGGAATGGAATTTATATTGAATGCTATAAATTTGTGCATTAAACCCCATACCTCAGTTTGGTAATTCTTCAAATGTAAAGACAAACAATGTATTGAATTTCTTACCTGTTTGACCACGATTTTAGAATCACCAAATACTACCAAATTTTGCACGTCCATGTCCAATGCCTTCCTTAGTCCCCGCAGAAGTGCTTCGTACTCTGCTGTGTTGTTAGTACATTCAAACTCCAATCGACAAGAAATAAATGTTTTATTACCTGTGGGATCGATAAGAGCACAACCAACACCTTCCCCTTCATGGGATTTGGATCCATCAAAATATAAGGACCACATTTGTTCATCATCAACAATATTTGGTGTACTTGGAAAAGTTGTCACCTGAGTATAGATTGTTACTTCAGATTGTTGTTCTGGGTTAGTGATAGAGGAAATTCCTGTCATAAAATTTTCTAATAAAGTATTCATTCCCTGCGTCTCAATCAAATTTGCAGCAGTAAAAAAAGGCTCATTTGGGTCGTTTAGATCTGTTATAGTGTATTTGAGGTAACATTCTCTGTTTATTCCGATCTTATTGGGCTATCCATTTTCTGGCAGCCATAAATGAGACCCGTCCATAGAAAAATAGTCATGTAACTGTTCTGACCAATCTCTACTAAAAACTAAATCATAAACTTGACGCAACACCCCAACCTCAGCAGGGTCTGCTTGACCTCCAGAACTTTGGATATTTCTATATCCCTGAGCCGAAATGGCTCTTTGATTCCCTGCTGGAATCCTACAACTAAATCCACAGGTCCTTGTGCGAACTCTGCCTGCGGGAACTAACACTAGGCGTGAGCTCTTCTCCCATGCGACCATGACACTATGACCACAGCCTACACCAAAAGGCATTTCATGACTCACGACCTAGAGGATATTGACGTGATACAAACCCAACACTCCAACTTCCAAAACCCCAAAATCCGACTAAGGGCCTAGCAAGCGCTAGCCTTCTCTCTTATGCCCACGTCATGACCTTCCACTAGGGACTGGGTTCCAACTCCCAAATATTTTGAGACTTTGCGATTTGGTGAATCAATGAACAAATCTACCTTCACCTCCAAATATCTAACCCCCGAAGATCCAATCACTCCATATCTATGATACAGATCCTCCGCTAACCAATGAATCTGATTAAATAGACGATTTTCCTTTCGTGACTTTGGGAAAGTCTTCACCTCTATTTTCTCAATGGCTGAAACCCCGAACTCTTGGGTGTCTGATCAATGGCCCAGACTCCCCATGATCTGATGGCTTCTATCTCTCTTGATCTTGCAAGTGTTGAAAGACACTCGACCCTAACCTCTCTGATGATATACTGGATCCAACGGTCCACATAAAATCGGTGTTTCTACCTCCGAGAAACTTAATCATCCGTTCAACTTCTCAAAGATTCCTGGCTAAATAACTTGGCATTCTTCCTTCTGAGCTTGGTTTTTGCGAGGTGACTTTGACCCTCGTCCTTCCTTTGAACTTTCCAAGTCTCTATCCTTCCCAAGCTTGAATCTGGCTGCAAACTCAAGGATTTCAAGGGATTTTGCACACACTCCTTGCGACCTTCATGATAATCTTAGATTATCTGAAATATTCCAACTCTGCGCATTCCTTGCGACAACAGTTCTTCAACCACTCACTGGGTTGGATAAGTCTAAGACTTCAAACTGGCCTGCACACACCTTGCATGGCTGTGTGTAATACTTGCACTTCTGCTGGTATGAGAACAACGATATCCCTCCTGAGCTTTTCTTAGATAAAACTCAAAATATTTTCAATGCACTCCTTGCGAACCTTCACTGCACTCCTTGCAAGAATTCTGAGGAAGAGAAACAATTGAAACTCATACTTTCCCTCTCAAAGACTTCATACATTCAACATGAAATCATACACACAAAGCATTGAAACAAATGCATAACAGAGCATATAAGTAAAACTGTAAACATACCATTCAATAGATGCAAACAATATTCATAACAACACCATGAGATTGAGTCAAAACATTCTTATATTAACTCAAGTGCTCCTGTACATGGTTTCTATAGCAACAACTATCTGCTTATACAACTTCTACAATCTTTGTTCTCCTATTCTATTTCTCTACATCTCTCTCTTCCTTACTCTTACAATGAGAATAATGATCCCTTACAATACATATGAGGGATCTTTTTCAAGTTTTCCCTCCTACAACCTCAAGCTATATAATCAAATTAAAGTCTACATATACTTTACATTGATTACATTAATTTCCTACAACTGATAGATGAGAGTGATGCTCAATATCTGCATTACAATCCCCAAATCATTTAAGAGAACTTATGTCTCTCCATATATTACATTAATGTGCCATCCTTTTGAAATTTAAAATATCTCCAAAATATGCGCTGGTGCGTATCCAACTGTCCTTCGCTTGCGCTTGCTTGCGATGCTCCTGCATCATACTCCTCTGGCTAAAAAATTCATGGGCTCCCGTCCATGAGTTCCTGCACCGTCCGTCCATGTTTCTAGATATCTACTTCTCTCTCCCAACTAGAATATTCAATCAGGTGTCCTTTCCACTTTATCAAATAATCAAAATATGTCTTCCTCCAGGTCTTCTTACCAACTCTCTGATCAATGATCCTTTCCATCTGTGGCTTTTCAGCTACAGGCAACTGTTTGAACCACTGGAATTCTTGTTGATTCTCTTCCTCATCTAATTCATCTGCTCTCTAAGGATATAAATCTTCTATGTTGAATATGGGTGATATTCCCACATCATCTGGAAATTCTATCTCATAAGCATTTGCCTCAAATTTTCTCAGAATCTTACACGACCCTATCTTTTTCATTTTCAGCTTGTTATATGTTCCCCTTGGGAATCTTTCTTTTCTTAGGTGTGATAAAACTAAATATCCCACTTTGAATTGAAGCTCTCTTCTGTGCTAATCTACTTTGTGCTTGTATTTCTAGTTGGAACTCTGCAACCACTCTTTAATCTTACTATGGAGCTCCTGCATCTCTACTGCAAAATCTTCTTGGCTGCAAAATCTCTGCTACAAAGTCTTTCAACTCAAATACTCCTCTTGGATGTATTCCATACATTATCTGGAATGGGCTCTTTCCTGTGCTCCTATTAGGTGAGTCGTTATATGAAAATTCCACTTGCGGTAGAATCTGATCCCACTAACTGTGATGTTCAACTACTAAACTCCTCAATAAGTCTCCCAAACTTCGATTTACCACCTCAGTCTGTCCATCTGTCCGAGGGTGATATGCTGAGCTAAAAGATAAATTCATCCCCAACTTCTTCCTTAGTGTCCTTCAGAAATGACCAACAAATTTGGTATCTCTGTCTAAAATAATACTCTTGGGTAAACCATGAAGTCGAACAACTTCTTTGAAAAACATGTTTGCAATGTGTGTTGCATCACTAGTTTTCTGACATGGAATAAAATGTGCCATTTTTGAGAATCTGTCGACTACCACAAATATGGAATCACAACCTCTCTGTGTCCTCGACAGTCCTAACACAAAATCCATTCTTACCGCGTCCCACGACCTCTCTGGTACTGGCAATGGTTGATACAACCTTGTATTTTGTCTTTTCCCCTTTGCGTGTTGGCAAATTCTACACCTATTGAATTTTTTTTTGACATCTGTCCTCATTCCTAGCCAATAATACAAACTGTTCAGTTACGCAAATGTTTATCATGGCTGAAATGTCCAACCAATCCCCCACTATTTTTTTCCTTTAAAATGTTTTCTCTCATAGAACTCCTTGGGATACACAACTGATTTCATTTAAACAACAGTCCATCCTGAATCATATATCCAATCCATTGGCTTCTATCTCTCAGAACATGATTCTCACATGCTTCATAAGCATCCTTAAAATCTGAATCATCTCTGTACATGTCCTTAAGGCTATCAAAACCTAAGGTCTTCACACTAAACTCCTGTAGAATCAAACATTTCCTGCTCAATGCATCAACAACCTTGTTAGCATTCCCATAAATGTGCTTTATAACAAAAGTAAAGTTCTGCATAAATTCAACCCATTTCGCATGTTTCTGGTTCAAATTCTCCTGTCTGGTTATAAACTGTAAGGTCTGGTTGTCGCTATAAAAAACAAACTCTTTCGGAACCAGGTAGTGCCTCCATTTCTTCAGTGCTTGTATGACTGCATAAAACTCCTTATCATATGTGGAATAATTCCTTTTGGAATCATTCAAATTCTCACTGAAGTATGCAACTGGCCTATTGTATTGACTTAAGACTGCTCCAATCACAAATCCACTTGCGTCACATCTCACTTGAAATGTCTTACTGAAATCTGGCAAAACCAGAATTGGCTGTCCAATTAGCTTCTCCTTCAACAACTTGAAATTTTTCTCCACTTCCTCTGTCCAATGAAAATATTTATGTCTTTTCTTGACTATTTCCATCATTGATTCACAAATTCCACTAAAATTCCTGATGAACTTCCTGTAAAAACTGGCTAATCCATGGAAGCTTCTGACTTCAAAGATATTCCTTGGCGACAACCACTCTTTGATTGCTTTTACCTTCTCAAGATCCATCTTCAACTCATTTGAAGAGATAAAAAAACCTAAATAAATAAGTTCTTTCTTAATGAAAGACGACTTCTTCATATTTATCAACAACTTCTCTTGCTGCAACCTCCTCATCACTAGGGTTAAATGTCTCAAATGTTCTTCCTCAGTCTTACTGAAGATCAATATATCATCAAGATACATAATTACAAATTTCCGAATGAAATATTTCAAGACTTCGTTCATAAATCTCATGAAAGTACTTGGCGCATTCATCAAACCAAATAGCATTAGAATCCATTCATACAACCCTTCATTCGTCTTGAATGCTGTCTTCCATTCATCACCTTCCCTCACTATAATTTGATGATATCCGCTTTTCAAATCAATTTTTGAAAAAAACTTTGCTCCACTCAAGCAATCCATCAAGTCATCCATCTTGGGTAAAGGAAATCAATACCCGATGGTGATTTTGTTTATAGCCCTCGAGTCTATACACATTCTCCATCCACCATCTTTATTTGGACTTAACACTGTTGGCACAACGCATGGACTCAAGCTTTCTCTAATCAACCCTTTGTCCATCAAATCCTGGACTTGCTTCTTAACTTCTTCATTCTCTTACTGCGTCAATATGTACTCTTCTTTGTTTGGTAAACTCACCCCTGGTATAAGGTCAATATGATGGCTTATACTTCTGATGGGCGACAACAAACAAGGTAAATCGTCCACCACTATATCAACGAAATTCCCCAACATTTCCTGAATCTCCTCAGGTAGATCATCTATTGAGGTACTGGTCAATATGACTCTAGGTTTTCTCACCACAACAAACTGCATTTTTTCATCTTTCTTGAATTCATCAAGAATTTCCTTCCCACTCATGAGAAGTATAGTATTTCTTGTTTCTTCCTTCACCTTCTTGTCTTCAATTGGCAACAACATATGCGTCCTGCCATTCTTCTCCAAGGTGTATGTGTTCTTTCTTCCATCATGAATAACATTCCTGCCATATTTCCATGGCCTCCCCAACAAAATATGATAGACATCCATGGGAATAACATCACATAATATCTCATTTCTATATCCTCGTATCTTAAATTCAACTAAACACTGTTTAGTGACAATTACCTGATGTCCTTTTTGCAACCACAAAACTTTGTATGGGATCGGATGTGAAACTATCTCCAATTCCAACTTCTCCACCATCTCTGTGGATACTAGATTATCCATACTTCCACTGTCAACAATCACCTTTCATAGCCTATCCTTAGTCTCGCGATCAGTTATGAACAAACTGTTACTCTCGACTAGATTCTCTATCTCTTTCTATGGCTTCAAGAGAATTTTCCTCATCATTAAGGATCTTCCACCTTATGCATCTTCTACCTCAACATTTCTCCTTTGTGCTTCTGAAATGTGAGCTTCACCTCCTCCATCTCTTTTTCTATTGGGACATTCAAAAGATTTGTGTCTGATATTTCCACAGACAAAACACTTTATTTCACCTCCTTTGCCTCTTCCTCTTGCTCTTGCTAGAGGAAAAGTGTTCCTATTGTCATACTGTCCTCCTTGTGAGCTTCCTCCCCTTTCTGGGTGGTTATGAAGTTTCTTTTCTTTATCCTTGGGATTTTGAACTCTGACCTAGGCAATTGCTTTGCCTTTGCTCTGACTTCTACCTTTGCCTCTTTGACCTTGCTTTCAGGCCAACTTCACTTTTTCCTTTGAAGCAATTTGATAAGCATATTCCACATTTTTGATTTCCACCATGCTCATATGATCTTGAATTTCGTATCTTAGGCCATTCATGTACCTGGATACTTTTTCATCATCATTCTCGCGATGACCGGCTCTGATGTCGAGTCTGTAAAATTCTTCAGTGTATTCCTTCACTATCATCCCTTTCTATCTCAAATTCTTCATTCTTCGAAACATATTAATTTGGTAATCTCTGGGTATGAATTTGACTTTCATCTTGGAGACCATCTTGTCCCAGCTTTTGATTCTTTATTTTCCTTTGCAACTCCTTTCAGCTTGCAGTTCATCCCACCGCAATGTTGCATTCCCTTTTAGTCTAGTGATAGCATGATTTACTTTCTTATCTTTTTTGATATCCTCATAGTCGAAGTATTTATCCAGATCTCTAAACCAATCTAGTAGCTCCTCAACGTCTACATTGCCTTCATACATCAGGCTGTCCATTTTTTCTCTGGCACCTATTCTTGCAACAAATTTGAATATAATTTCTTATACAACATCTTCAGCTACAACTTCTTCTTTGTCTCCAACTTCATTTTCACTTTCGGCCTCACTGATATCTCCAGTATCAGGTGTTTTCCTTTGTGTTGTCTCCATAGCATCCAATTGAGCATGAAGTTCCCTCATCTCCCTTTCCATGGTTGGATCTGGTAAAGTTCTTTCTGGATGTCTTCTTGGCGTCATTGTTTTCGATCTTTTCGCATAAATTCAAACCACAACTTGCCTTCTATCCTCTATTGCTTACATAAAACAATGATTGTAAGCTCTGATACCACCAGATGTAGCACCCCTACCTCAACAGGGTATGCTTGACCTTCGGATCTTTGGATCTTTCTATATCCCTGAGCTAAAATGGCTCTTCGATTCCCTACTGGAATCCTACAACTAAATCCATAGGTCCTTGTGCGAACTCTGCCTACGCGAACTAGCACTAGGAATGATCTCTTCTCCAACGTGACCATGACAATATGATCACGACCTCTGGGATATTGACGTGATACAAACCCAACACTCCAAATTCTGAAACCCTGAAATCCGACTAAGGGCATAGCAAGTGCTAGAATTGTCTCTTATGCCCACGTCATGACCTTCCACTAGGGACTGGGTCCTAGCTCCCAAATATTTTAGGACTTCGTGATTTGGAGAATTAGTGAAAAAATCTACCTTCACCTCCAAATATCCAACCCCCTAAGATCCAATCACTCCATATCTACGGTCCAGATCCTCCACTAACCAACGAATTTGATTAAATCGATGATTCACCTTTTGCGACTTTGGGAAAGTCTTCACCTCTATTTTCCAGATGGCTGAAACCCCGAACTCTTGGTTGTTTGATCAACGACCTAGACTCCCCATGATCTGACGACTACTATCTCTCCTGATCTTGCAAGTGTTGAAAGACTCTCGACCCTAACATCTCCGATGATCTACTGGATCCAACGGTCCACAGAAAATTCGTGTTTCTCCCTTCGAGAAATTCAACCGTTCGTTCAAGTTCTCAAAGATTCCTGGCTAAATAACTTGGTGTTCTTCCTTCTGAGCTTGGTTTCTGTGAGGTGACTTCAACCCTCGTCCTCCCTTTGAACTTTCCAAGTCTCTATCCTTATTGATCTTGAATATGGCTGCAAACTCAAGGATTTGAAGGGATTCTGCCCGCACTCCTTGCGGCCTTCATGATAATCTCTAATTATCTGAAATATTCCAACTCTGTGCACTCCTCGCGACAATAGTTCTTCAACCACTCACTGGGTTGGAAAAGTCTATGACTTCAAACTGGCCTACGCACACCTTCCACGACTCTATGTGATACTTGCACTTCTGCTGGTATGAGAACAACGGTATCCCTTCTGAGCTTTTCTGAGATAAAACTCAGAATCTTGTCAACTCATTCCTTGCGGACCTTCATTGCACTCCTTGTAGGAATTCTCAGGAAGAGAAACAATTGAAACTCATACTTTCCCTCTCAAATAATTCATACATTCAACATGAAATCATACACACAAAGCATTGAAAAAAATGCATAGCAGATCATATAAGTAAAACTGTAAACATACCACTTAATAGATGCAAACAATATGCATAACAACACCATGATATTGAGTCAAATCATTCTTATATTAACTCAAGTGCTCCTGTACATGGTTTCTATAGAAACAACTATCTGCTTATACAACTTCTGCAATCTCTGTTCTCCTATTCTATTGCTCTACAACTCTCTCTTCCTTACTCTTACAATGAGAATAATGATCCCTTACATTACATATGAGGGATCTTTCTCGAGTTTTCCCTCCTACAACCTCAATATATCTAATCAAATTAAAGTCTACATCTAATTTACATTGATTACATTAATTTCCTACAACCGACAGATGAGAGCGATGCTCAAGATATGCGTTACAATACCCCAAATCATTTAAGAGAACTTATGTCTCTCCAGATATTACATTCATGTGCCATCCTTTTGAAATTTAAAATATCTCCAAAATGTGCGTTGGTGCGTATCTAATCGTCCTCCGCTTGCACTTGCTTGCGATTCTCCTACATCAAAACTTCAGGAATGTCAATAACAATAATATCAATTACTTGGTGAACCTTGGTATTGGATGATATTATTATCCACGGGTTTTTGACTTCACCAATAACTTTGACATTAGTTAGATTTAACTGAATGATCTTTAAATCATAAGGTTTTACTTCTGCATTAATTTTCTGGCCTAGAGACAAAGGCATTGTTAAGAACCAAATATCAATATAGCATAGATAAACCTCAGAAAAAAGTACTCAATGCCTTGAAAAAGAGATAATTTCAGATAATAAGCCTCTTCAAGGGGGCAACCTCCTTTTACCCCACTTAAATGTTCAAGTACAAGATGATTTCAAATGAAAATGTCTCCTTGGTATATATAGGAGACTAGGAGGTATAATTACAACTAATGGCCTACAGCCGACATAAATAAAATAATATTACTAATATAATATGCCCCAATTAAGGGGTAATGAGCCAATATTAGGGCTTAACA
>SNQJ01S0124544.1:35248-48700 GCA_010110895.2 Picea sitchensis | reverse complement strand
AACAAGTACAACAAAAATCCTTCATAGCCATCTTTGATACACAAAATATTATAACAATACCCATATCTCACTCAAAGGTTCATGATTCCATATAGACAACATGTTATGTGGTTTAGGGCATTGATTATGTCCCTTAATCCCTAAATGATTCATAAATGACCCAAGGGCCTTATTTTCCTCGCTTGACCATGGATAATTACTTAATGCACATGTCCCTAGTGAAAACTATTTCATAATGGTACACATATTCAACTTGGAGGCCAAATATTTCCTCTAAATGGATTATTTTGAAGGTGATGTTCATGGATATTGAGACTTACAAATCCATTTATTGAATAAGGCCCTTATTTTCCTCCCTTTGTTATGGTAAAGTACTTGAGACCCATTCCTACTATGAAAAAACTCATTATTATACCCATATCCTACTTATATCACAATGATTCACTTTAAAGGAACTATGTTGTAGTTTGAGGCCTTGATCATGGCCTATTAGATCAATAATATTAACTTAGGTCCTAATTCCTTCAACTTATGACCCAACCATGGTCAAAGCTCTAGTACCCATCCCTAATGCATAAAACCTTCTAATGGCATCCACATACCACTCTAATAATAATGATATCTTATACAGGGCATGTTTTGTGGTTTGTGGCATTTTCCATGGCCCTTGTAGGTCCCCGAAAGATTCATTTAGAGACTAAGGGATTTATTGTCCTCTCATGCACATTATCAAGGCATTGAGACCTATCCCCATTATCCAAGAAATTATAGGAGAAACCATGTTCCACTTGGAGAATATGGTAATATTAATATTAATATTAATATTGCAGCCTAAAATATTAATACTAGAGGCGGGCAACATGGACCTATATGGGCTAAATCATAGTGAATGATAGTGTTTTTGATGCCATATTAACATAACCAATTATTCTTGAATAAGTGAAACTAGTTTTTTCCTTCATATTCATAACTATATGAAGTTGTTGATTAGAGATTATTTTGTAACCAGTATGAAGATGTCTAATATTGATGTAAGTGCTTATATTTTATCATTCATAGGTATTAGCATCAAGACTTAATGGTGTCCAACCTTTGGAGGTTTTGACATGTATAAATGTTATGCATTATTGATTCACATGTTCAATGGCCTATTGATTGATGGGTTGTTTACCTAGAAGGTTAAGAGGCTGATAGATTGATGATCCTTACCTTTATTTAGTGTATATGGGTTTAAATGTATTAACCTTGTTCCTAAGGATTGTCATGTTTAAAAGTGAAGATACCTTTCATCCACGGTGTTCTAGATGTCTGGTAAGAGGAATTTGTCTTAGGGATACTATGAATGAGTTTGATTGATGTTAAACTAATAATATTTGGTGGTATGTTTGTATTGTTAACAAGACTTAGTTGTAACCACCCTTGAGTGTCATGTATGCATTGAATGAGAATACCTCTTATTTATGCAGAGTGAAGTTATTATTCATGAATAGGATTGTATATGTCCATTAATTTGAATCCATGTCTATTGATATGAATGCATGGATGTGTTTAATTGTTGAACATGAAATTGTACTTGTTATGCTTTGGATAATACCATTTTTAACTAGTTGTCTCCATATTGAAGGTTATGCCATGTTCTTTACTTTGAATGATAGTTTTGAGTGGGTTGTACGCAACTCTTCATAATGAGCAGGTATGAAATGATCATATAGGAAGTGTGCAATAATGTTATGTATGACATGGTATAATACATATTTTCTCTTCTTGTTAGCTACCATATGAAAGAGAGAAACATATTTTAGTTATGCCTTTGAAACTTATCATGTGAATGATTGTGAGCTTTCATATAATAGACTAGTCTTAAGTCTATTATGGTAATATTAATTTTAAAATGGTAATATTAATATTAATATCAAAATTGCAGCCCAAAATAATATTTATTTATTTTTTAAAATAAATTTTGGTTGTCACCTATGTGATGACAACTTCTATTGATGTGACGGTTTAGCTATATAAACAACAAAAAAGTTGTCATCTCATATACGACGACAAATTCTATTGATGTGATGGTTTTTCTATATAAACAACGAAAAGCTATCGTCGCATAGGCGACGACAACTTCTATTGATGCGATGGTTTAGCTATATAAACAACAAAAAGTTGTCGTCGCATATACAACGACAACTTCTATTGATGCGACGATTTTTCTATATAAACAACAGAAAATTGTCATTGCATATGCAACGACAATTTCTATTGATGCGACGGTTTTGAAATAAAAGTTGTTGTCGCAATTTAGACGAAATGTTGGTTTCACATTGTTTGCCTATATTGTCTCTTTTGCGATGTTTGTTCAAGTTCATTGCAAATGCCACATCACATAAAATGACATTTCAGAGACTCCATATTCGTCACAATATCAACGACATAATGTCGCAATAGCGTCGAAACAACCATCGTAAAATGGCCCAAATATGCTAGTGTTCAAGCCTATTTATCTAGTGGAAAATTTATTCCAGGAACTTAACCCAGAATATTTCATACTGGTCACTCGATATTTCTGAGTAAAAGACTACCTCACAAGTATCTTACACCGATTTCCCCTCAGCTCCACTTCTTTCCATATGAAGTCATCACAATTCTTTCTCACCATTGGTCAATATTAGATCTGTGAATCTATGGAATCATCCTCCCTACAAGTTCCCTTTTACCATAGGTCTCGACAATGAAACCATTTTGTTGGCTTAAGTTTGATCAGACTAGGGTCCTTCTCAGGTTACCAACAAAAGGTACCGAGTAGTCTAGAGCAGTAATATTTTCATCTCCTCTGAAGAGAATAAGTCTCACCCAAAGCACTTTTGAGACAAATAGATAGGGAAGGGAAAGGAAAATACATAGGAGAATTCACAGAACCTTCAAGATTCATCATGATATTTCACAAGAAATATAACTACCAAACAGATATGAACTCATATGTGCAAGAACTAAACCTACTTATGTTGTGAGCAAGTGTTTAAGCACAGAGTCATCATTTTGAACTCATAAACCATAAATAAGTACTGCAATGCATAAGTAAAACATGGAAATACATAGCATATTTTGAAAATTTAGACCCTTCTTCATATTATCTTCAGATATTTATTCATTTACAAACTCAGAGATACAAAATAACTCTCTGTTACAGACTCTTGGCTCTGGACTCAGGTCATCGATCTCTAACTCTCAAAATCGTGTACAGATTACATTACAGACTCAAAACTCTGACCTCTCAGCTGCATACAATAACTATGACATCAACCTAATAGTGAGGGGAAGATCGACTAAACACAATCACAATTCAACCCAAAGATAGGCAACCCTTTTACAATCATATTCATCCCTATATATAAGCTAGTTTGTGTCTTCTGTCTCATCTTGCACGCTTTCTTGTTCTTTTGCAACTTCTTTTGCTTTGCTGGTGTTGCACTGTCATTTTCACAACTGATTTATGTTGCTTTTTCTTGCTCTATTGTCCTGCTTCTTCTGAAGCTTGTTGTTACAGGTGAATCCTCCTGTGGACAAGTGGATTCCCTCTTGGTATCTATACCCCTAAAACCAAGACAAAAAGGGTGTTATCATTGGTCGCTGAAATCCTTTTATATATAATTAAGATAATGAATGAAGAGGAAGAAGAAAAGTGTACCCTTTTAAATGGTGTTTTTTCTCGCAAAGTCCAAGTTGAGATTCAATACCAAGATCCTCGATAGGTCCTATAGAACAGACAAAGATACAAAAAGCTTCCTATTCTACTGAGATTATCTCAAATACAGATCTATCTACTAGAGACAAGTTCATGTGGAACAAACATAAACTTGAAAGAAACAGGCCAAGCATATATGTATATTAATGAGAACAAATGAAGAGTACTTGCAATCCTCTGATGAAGGTCCAAAAACTTCTTCCATCTCTCCTTGTCCAACCCATTTTATCAAGTAATCTACATTGATTATGCTTCAATGGAATCTCACTTATGGTATCATAAGTTTGGTGTAATTCTCAATCTCCATCTATGTACTGTATATTACCTATCAGATCATAGGTTTCATACCTCCAATATTTTATGTATCATGTACCTTTCACCATGAGAAGGCCTCCTTATATAGGCTTTGAGAGACCCAACCACTTGAGAGATATTTGGGATAAGTTGAGGATTCCTTTCCTTCAGTTGTGGATCTTCCCTAATATCATGCCTTGAACTCATATTCAAATCCAACCAACTTTAGAGATTGAGGGGATTCTCCCTTAATTTCCTCCAACAAACCAAATTTCGCCCAAAAAATTCCAGCGCTCCCTCAAAAGGGACACATAGTGTTGGAACGCTCTCCTGGAAGAGGGTACAAAGTGTCAACACTCCCTAGTAGAGCAAAGGGGAGTGCTCCCTTCCAAATATTGACTTTTCAGTAGTTTTTTCAGTGGAAAAATGCTTGTACTCCTTGTCAATTGATTTCTCTTCTTGAGGACTAGTCTTTGAGGTGTCTTAAGTGTCCTTATGATGTCGTTAGAGGCACGACATAGGCAATATGGAAGTCTGATGTTTTTGACACTTGTGGTCAAGATGTGACACTTGCGGACAAGATGCGACACTTAGAATACTTGTAATGATGACACTTGCGACACTATTGAGGTGAGTAATTTTGATGTGTAACAAATTTACCCCCAAAGTGAGAAGTCAGAAGACGATGATGACTGAATTAATTTGTAGACTTTTTCGAGCAAGGGTATGGACGCAGAGAACCTGGTAGAAGGTGCACACAACCAACAAACAAATATTATGACATGTTTCAAACCCAAGGCAGACATACCTATGCTTGAGTGATAAAGACGTTTTAGGTATGGCCACCATAAAATACACTACAGATCCATAATTATATTGAAAAAAAAGTATAGCCACTAAACATACAACGCGGATCTATACTTCCATGACATGAACTGATCGTAGCCACAAAAAATACACCGTGGATCTATGAGATAACCAGACATAGCCACATACCAATACAAAGTGGATCTATGTGACAATATATGTGTAAATATTCAAGAGAAACTCCATCGTAACCTAGGTAAAGTATATATCAGAGTGAATGACTCAACCCAAGGTCTTCTTACCAATCTCGATGTAGTACAAATCTAACCATATGAATAGATGTACTGATGTTGAACATGGCAGAAACCACTTGATTATCGGTCAATGATGTAATTTACAGGGATGATTTAAGGGGCTAAATTTAGCTCATGGGCTAATTTTCCATGGTTTTTCCAAAAAAAAGATTCTCTATTTTAAAAATGATTCGCCCAAATTTTGTAGCATAAAATTATTTTACCTTAAAAATCACCAAAATTTTATAAAAACTAAATAAAATCCTTAGAAATTTGAATACTTTTACAAAAATATCACCAAACATTTATAGTTGGAATATGAAGGATTAGTGAGATTTGCCAAGGTTTCTACATTTTAAAATAAATTTTCATCCTTAAAATAATCCCTGGATGTAAACCGTTAACAAGCATGATGAAAATCACCATTGATGTCAATAATTCCCAAGGTACCCTAGTACATTTCAACGAATGTGAATAGATGAGTTGAAGTTGAACATTCGTGGAATCATCCGATCAGATGTCAATGATGTAAATTGACCGTCAGACTTGAGGAGGCCTACCATTGAGGCATGCAGGTCCCAAAGTACTAATTGGTTTCTAATTCTATCTCCTGGATAATGTGTTGAAGTCAACAGGAATAGACTCATTAAAGGAGGGCCTTAATGTATCCCCCGACAGGAAATGGAAAAAGAGATGTAATTGGTGGATCAAATGAACATGGACTAAAACAAGTATTGAAACAAGATATTTGTGATGGCTGACTCTCAAGGCAGATACTTCCCTTGAACACTGAGGCATGACAACAAAAACTTGACATAGACCAAAACTTGATAATGCAATGGATATTGTGACTTACATTGGATGACCCAAAGGAGTAAGGAAACTCAAAGTATTGGTTCAGTGCAGAGGTTTAGCAGATTGAAATGCTTGCAAAGATAAAATGTTGTGTTCAAGGGCGACTATAAGGTTACTAGCAAAGTTCTCAAAAACTGCTTGGCTTGCTTCTTTCAATTACCCCCCATCCATATAAACAAGTACCTCTTTTTGGTTTAACGAGCTTGAGGAGGGTAACATATGCTCGATACAACTCACCTTCGGTAAGTCCCTCTTCCTTTGTTTAACGAACTAGAAGAAGTAAGGGTTCGGTCCCATATGGGCCCTTCAATGTATGATTGTTTAACGAATCCAGAGATGGTAAACTCGGTGGTTTTTCATATTTAGAGAGTCTGAAAATGACTTAAATATGACTCCAGTGTTGTCCTTTTTCGTAATTTTAGTCTCGCGAGGCTGAAAAAGAGATAAATTATCACTCAAAAGATGCCCTTTCAAATCTTTTAACTAGTGCGAAAGGAAGCAAGATCACTCGACAATATTTTCACATTTAGAGAGTCTGAAAAGAGTTTAAAGAAGACTCCAAGGGGTTCCTTTTTAGTGTATCCATGTGAGCCCTAAAAAGATATAAAAGGTTGCTTGGTTAAATTCTCATGTTTTTACGAGAGCGAGAAAGAATAAAGACTAAGCTCGATACTCTGCCCCCAGCTTGAAAGCTAGTGTCTTAACTCCATAATGATCACCAAAGGATGGAGACTTGCCCCCCAAGTTTCAATTCATTCACCGACTTTGAGGTTGTCACCAATTTATGTACTAGATGGAGAAAAATGATACAGGTGGATGAAATGAAGGTTCAAAGATGAGACCTAATGAAAGACTCGACTCTACATATACGAGATCTGGCGAAAGAATCGACCTGACAAGAGAGGTGATTGTTTCATGTTTTAACGTGCTTGACACAAGAAAAGAACTATGCTCAAGGCTCTGGGTTCAATCCACAGATGTATGTTTCATTTTTTAATGAGCTTGTTACAAAGAGGAAAAACTATGCTCATGGCCTCTGTTTCATTTTTTAACGAGCTTGCTACAGAAAGGAAAACTATGCTCATAACCTCTATTTCATTTTTTAACGAGCTTGGCACAGAGAAAAGAAACTATGCTCGTAGACTCTTCTTGATCATGGATTCCAAAAGGAAAATGCTCTAGAAGGACACCATGTCAAGGGACAAAACTCAGTCATGGATTACAAGAGATCTTCAATGGATGCAAGAAAAATTCTCTAAAAGGAACACATGTCGAGGGTTGCGACAGGGGTAAGGAGATCAGGCTCCAATAGCCCTACCGAATAGATCACCATGTCAACTACCAGATCCAAGTCATCAAAAATTGAAGGCATGGGAGACAATGCCACATAATTGACCAGTGGCAGGGGTGATACCAACTTCATATAAGACCCGGTTAGGGACGTCACTGGGTTGATGGTCAAGTACGGGCTAACAAATGAAAGTTGATCAATAGTCACCATTATTCCATCATGCGGGAGAGATATCACACGAAAAATAGTGGACAAATATCTTTCATGGCATAGACATAATCTCACCCAAGGAGTAAATCAAAATCCAAGGGGTCCTCGACTACCATAACATCAATAAAGATAGTTGTCCCTCCCAAAGTTACTGGAAACTGAGGAAGGATCCCTAAAGGGTGACTAGTTCTTCTGTTGAAAGCAAACAAAGTTTGGGTAACCAGCACAAGCTTAGGATAACCCAAAGCTTGACAAGAAATATAGGACAAAATACTAACAGATGAACCTTCATCTATTAGTGCATGAGGAACGTCCCGACCACAAAATTTTACAGTAATCTTGAAAGACATGTGAGAGGGAAGATGAGGTCCGGTTAGCACACCCCAATAAAAAATGGTGGCATCATTACTTGAAAGGGTTTTCGTGGGAGAAGGAGGAATGCCCATCGGCATGATAGATCCCGTTTCAATGAGAAAAACATGGGCATAATTAGGTTTACTCTCTAGCTGGAGAGTAGGATCGATCGATGATGGGATCAAATTGACCACCTTGGCACTATTCAAAAGAAGAGTGGGATTGACCAATGATCTAACTAGATAAACCACTTTGGCACTCGTCAGAGGAAGAGTGGGATTGACCAATGATGTAATCGGAGCAGCCACTTTGGCACTCGTTAGAGGAGGAGTGAGATTGACCGATCAAGTCACCGAAGAAACCACTTCGCAACTCATTAGAGGAAGAGTGGGATTGACCGATGAAGTCACCGGAGAAACCACTTTGGAACTCTTCAGATGAAGGGTGGGACTGACTGAGGAAGGAACCATATCATTCACGTTAGCACTCATCAAAGGAGTAGTGGGATTGACCGATGAAGTCACCGGAGCAACCTCTTTGGCACTCATCAGAGGAAGAGTGGGATTGAATGATGACGAAATTAAAGCAACCACTTTGGCACTCTTCGGATGAAGGGTGGGAATGGCCGAGGAAGGAACTGGATCAATCACTTGGGTTTCACTTTCCAGATGAAAAGTGGGGTTGATCGATGACAAAACTGGATCAACTACGTTTGTGAGTGGTTCAACCGAGGATGAAACTAGATTGACCACCTGATCAACCAGATTGACCAGGGATGGAACTAGATTGACCAGTCCATCAACTAATGATGGGTTGGGAGAAAACTTACGATAACCTTTTGGAAGTTGAATTATTTCCAAAAGAGAAGAAGCCTCGTCCATACGAGGACAAAGGTGATAATAATGATCACCTTTGCATAACATGCAAGGGAATTTGACAATTGTCTTCTTCTTACAAACCTTAACATCACTAGTTAATGGGGTATCACCAGCGTGACCAACAGGGTCCGATGATGTGGAAGACCACATTTCTAAGACCTTGGGAATACTAGGGAAATCCCTCAGAAAATGGTCACCCTTACAAAGACTGCAAGAGAATTTGGGTTTCAGATTCTTTGTTTTAACCTTATCTACCTTATCAACACTCCCAGTACTATTAATAGTAACTGGTTTCTTAGATCCAACATTTGACCTAGTTGGAGGCTTGGTCCCTTTCTGGTTCTTCTTCTTATTTTCTTTTTGTTTCTTCTTCTTCTTATCAATATGGCGACTCGCTTGAGAGCTTTCACTAGGTGAAGAAGGAGAAATAGAAGGAGACCTAGTAGGCGAACAAGGAGAAAGGTCGATATGAGGTTGATGTGTGGGTGGTGTGCTTACATCTGAAGCACCTACATTTGAGATGACTGGAGTGGAAAACAACCATATCGGTAACCCAATTGTGAGACCTGGAAGGCTCAAAGTAGAAATGCAAGGAGGACCCACGTTTCCGTAAGAAAAAAAAACAAAGGGTTCCCCCGGTGAAGGGGTTCCTTCATTGGTAATTCTAGGAACTGATGCCATAAAAATAAAAATCCAACCTAGATTATGCTAGGGAGAACAAACAACACACACTAAAAATCCAGTAAGCAAGCAAGCAAACAAAAACCTTCTCACAATGAGCACACTAGTTGGTGATGAAATCCAACGTTGTGGGAACAAAGTAAGAAGGGGATTAGATAGAGAGGGTGGAAAAGTTATGTTGATGACTTTCTTAACAGACTTACACCCTGGTGCAAGCTCCCAAACATAATCGTGGGTATACCCTCCAAGGAGCCCAAGTGAGTCTGGCCAATGTTGATTCCAGGTACCGTGAAGACTTTCCCCTACATAGTCACCTCATGTAAAGACCCTAAATAGATAGGCCATTAAGGTTACCAACTACAACAGTAATTTTTTGAGAAACAATCGACAGTCTGATCCACATGCAAGGGCAGGGTATCTAGCTCGAAATCAACTTGAAAGGCTTCCCCAATGGATTCGCCAATTTTTGTTACAGGTGAATCTTCATGCAGACAAGTGGATTCCCTCTTGGTATCTAGACCCCTAAAACAAAGACAAAAAGGGTGCTATCATTGGTCACTGACATCCGTTTAGATCTAATTAAGCTAATGAATGAAGAGGAAGAAGAAAAATGTACCTTTTTAAATGGCATTTGTCGTCGCAAAGTCCAAGTTGAGTTTCAATCCGAAGATCCTTGATAGGTCCTGTAGATCAAACAAAGATACAAAAAACTTCCTATTCTACTGAGATTATCTCAAATACAGATCTATCTTGAATGAAGCTCGTATATGGCCTAGGCGAATATACATTATATAAAGTATTTTACCCCGCCATTGGGTACATAATGGCTTTCTAGCATCTCTGGATTTCTTATCCACAACGTTTCAGTTGCCCACAGTTGCAACTGCCTATATTTTCTTATGTGATATACAGTTTTGAGAATCATCTAGTGAAAAAGAGAGTATCGAGACTGGTAACGGGAGTACACGTTAAATTCTTGATGATGACTTTGTTGAAAATTTGCTAAAACGAGATATCTCTTCGAGTACATTGAATCATGAATAGTTGGATAATAGGGACATAGGTCATACCGTAGAGGTGTGTTAAAATCATGGAGGATAACCATTTGGTGTAATATCTGTCCAAATCGTGTCAAATTGGTGATTTCCATACCAATTGGCTTGATGCATAGTGTTCACCTTTCGATCACACTCGCTTGTTTATGTGCGGAATTTATATTGTATGAGCACGTTTCGAGATATTGGAATCTTCTTCCACAGGAATTTAATCTAAACCATTTCATTGATGGGTCTGTTGACCCCTTCCACGTTGCCAAGCACGTACGTACAACTAGCACAAAATATTAGGCATTATCAGCAAAAAATTGCCAATTTAAGAAAGCAGATTCTTGGTGCTCGACCATTAAGAAGTTGTTTTGGTGCTCAATCATGCAGGTGAGTAGGTACACTAGGTTACAAGGAGACAAAATGATTGCGCAAGAAAATAAATCTCGGGATATCGACGAGATCCAATCTACATGATGATTTGCGCATGTTGTCCTACCATTTTCCATAATTTTTCATTTATGTGCACATTGGTTTGCTATCTCTCATAGTATAATTGAATGCGATCTTGGTATCTGACTGTCAAGTGGAGAATCAATTTGTACTGAGAACTATTTCTTGACATTTTGAGAAGGAATTATGCCGATGTCTTCTTGAGAAAACAAATGGCGAGTTGTAGTTTCACTCTCGACTCACCCTTGATTATCCTACACTAAGCCTTGTTAATTTTGTTTACGGTAGTGTGTTTGAGGTGATGCGTTTTAAATGACATATGAATTTATATTATCTTACTTATGGAATATCATAAGATGAATGATAATACAGGTCTGGTCGAGCAACTCATACAATGCACAATTGTTGGGGAAGTTAATGACAATAGTCTTGGATCCATCCTAAGTGCAATCCAAATATCTCTGAATTCACTGTCTTATTGCTTGAATTTAGTCAGTAAGGGATGCATGGAAATGTCATAACCAGGTTTCTTTTTCCTTGAGTGGTGTTCGCATAAGCAACAAATGTTCATCAACGACAACAACACATACAAGATTCAAATCATTACTGCAGAAGATATTTTTGATAGAACTTTCCAAACTGTAGCATAGGATTTATGTCACCAAATAAATGATTTGTTTATAATTGGTTTTTTTTATTTTATTTCATGGAACTTCTTATGACTTTTTTTGTTGTGACCTTATTCATATTTCTAGAATAATGAAGTTTGCTTCATTTTTGCACCATGGATTTCTTTTCTTTTGTTTTGCTGTAAAAATAAAAACAATAAAAAAAAATAAAAATCATGAAAAAAAATGTTTTCATTTGTTTTATGGAAAACAAAACAATAAAAACACTTAAAAACTCAGAAAATTTAAAATTGCAATTGGATATTCTTGAAAACAATACGAACTTATGATTTTACACTTCAACGCTAATTTTTTTTCTTGAAGTAACTTTGACAACCATCAATGACGAAAAAAGCGCAACAAAAAAAGGTATAAAACATATATTTTTCTTTGATTTTCCACATTTACACTCATTTTTGCATGATATGTTTTTCGCAAATCTCACACTTTTCATGCAGAATCTGTAATAAGCTTTTTCAGGTTCAAAATTGATCATAGTTTGTTACTGAAGTGATATTTTTCAGAAAAACATGTTTTCTAGACAGCTTGAAGGAGTCATTACTCATCAAAAACATTTTGCTGATACTCAACAACATTTTGTTGTTACACAACAACTTTTTGTGCATCTTGATGTTTTCTGATACACAAAAACTTTTTGCACATCTTGATATTTTCTATTACACAGTGACCATGTTGATACACCATGCTGCGATACCCATATTTTAACATTTTGCGAAATTTCATGATGAGACACTACCCCATTTCTCCTTCAAAATTCGATTGGTCATCCTTGGTGTTGAAACCATCTTCCATTGAATTATCCCTCATGATTTCACATGCTTATTTTTCTGAATTGCATACACTCCTTTATCTTTTTCAATTCACTTTTGCCTTTCTAGTTTTCCTTCTGAATAAAACAAACCCCCTTTCCATGATTACATTTCCTTGCCATAAACCTTGTTTCTACTAACATATTTACATCTATAGTCCTACGACTCTTTTTATAAACTCATGTTGACTGATGTGGGATTCCTTAAGGCCCACCTTTCAACAGTCTTTCCCCATTGACCTCGACACCTTATCTGGGATATAGACTAGAGTTCCTTTTTGAGTACCTTAAGGCTTGCATGCCTTAATGGAAATCTCTCTCGCTAGCAATCATGAGAATACATCAATGTCCCTTGATCGTTAGATCTTGCAATTGGCTCAAGATCATCCCATCTATTCTCACTTCGCAATATGTACTCGGGTACCTTGACACTTATTGACATCACTGGTGAGTTTGTCTCGCATTGGTTAACAACATTCATCAATGGCTGGTAATCTAATGGTTTCTCTTCATGCTCGAAATAGACACATTCATTCGCATGATGATAATTGTACCATCGGTTTTGTAGCAGGTAAAGACTATACACTTTTTCATGATCCCTTCAGTAGTTGGAGCAGTTTGATTTCGTATCTATGAGAATACCACAGTTCCATATTCTCTACCTTCCACGTTTCTCATGATCCAGCAGTAGCATTTCAGATTCCTTCACTTCCCATGATCCAGTTACAACAATAATAGCATTAGCAGTTCCATTTTCCTGATCTTAAAGAAGTGACACCTTCCATCTTCCATCAGTCACAGTCATATATTATTTTCTCCAGCAGTTACAACAGTTGTAGCTACAATGCTAGTCATGTTTTCTTGATACAGCAGCTGCAACAACTACATATACTTTTTGGGTAATACAACAGCTGCAACAACTACATATACTTTTTGGGTAAGTGGAGGTATGTTCTTTTCTAATCTTTAATCATGCAGTTCCTTATATGTCGACTTGAATATTTTGGATAATTCATCACCATGCTCTCTTCCTTCCATGACCTACACTAAGTTGCAT
>SNQJ01S0124544.1:23027-34465 GCA_010110895.2 Picea sitchensis | reverse complement strand
CCCTTCATTATTCCTTACATTTCATCGTCCCATTAACCTTCCATCATACCATTTTCATAAATATATGTGAGTTTCTCCTTATTATTTTCCATTGTATTCATTTCAGTATTATAAGTGAATTTGTGATTAAATATTATAAAAATGACATATTTTCATTATATATCAAGGTTGGGTGAGTTTTATGATGTGTGTAGGCATATGTGAAGATTTCAACAAAGTCAAAATTCACCACCTATCCTCAAATTCGAATTACATCTTCAAACTTTGAAGATTTGAAAGAAAACTCAAGGAGAAGATCATGGAATATTTGGTTGGCATATCTTATCTAAGATATGTGAGAGATGTATGGAGGATTTGAAGGGATCATATATTGTCATAATGGGAAAGTAGTTGAGAGTGGTTGAGAGAATAGTGGATCTGTAATTATGACACTCATGTATATAAGAGAGTGTTCTCTCTTCATGAGGGGAATCATGTTATTCATAATTGGAGGATGTTATTCATAAGAGATCATGTAATTCATAATTTAGTCTCGTAATGAGGAGAAGGGGATTCTTCGCTTTGATTCTTAGCTTTGATTCTTTCATTGTTATTCTTTCATGCTTTTTCATTTGACTCCTATAATATAATTTGAGATTGATATATTGTGTGAGCTCACATATGTCATTTGTCGTTCGACTCTTCACATGTTGTATTGTTTTTCCCTTATGCAATTTCTTGCTTTCCTAGTTAGTCTTTCAATTCTTTCCTAGATTAATTTCATTTCAGAAATTTAGATTAGATTACTTCTACTTCAGTCATGCATATATAGTGTGTGTGCTTCGTAAGCCTGTGAACCTCAGATTGACAAATTATATAGTTGGGAAAATACTACAACGAAATTAAAACGACAATATTTCCACCTAACAATGTCGTGGCAAGCATATGACATGGCCCGCTGGAAAGTGGATCCAAAATTTTTAAGACCAAATGTCAACTTTCGATAAGTAAAATTTCCCCAAGGAAAAATGAAGGAAGTCTTGTGTCGATCTTCCACTTTTATTTGGATTTGATTATAGTCGGAGAAGCAATCCATAAACGAGAATATTTCTCTATCGACACATTCATTAATAATTGGGTCAATGAATGGGGTTGGATAATTATCCTTAGGACAAGCCTTGTTTAAATGCCTATAATCGACACAAAACTTAATAGTGCCTTGTTTCTTATTTAATTGAATGATGTTAGAAACCCATTTGGTCAAGGGAACTAGATAGATAAACTATGCATGAATAAATTTCTCTACTTCCATCTTGATGGCAACAAATTTCTTCAGGTTGACTAGCCATAGTTTTTGCTGGACCGACTTCTCTCTGTCATACATTTTGATCTCATTCTCAATAATTTGTGGGTCAATGTTGGGAAATTTTTCATACGACCAAGAAAAAAAATAATGAAATTATTTGAATAGGGACATGTATATTTCAATTTATTTGGGTGAACAATACACACCTATCAAGATGTGTTCCATGACACTTGGCTGCTGGGAAATGTCAATGGGTATGGTTTTTGAAATTTTAGCAAGGTTCCCTTCGGATAATACATCATGTATCATGATGGGAGACTGGGACCATTGAATATGACCAGGGGAAACATGATTTTGAATTTCATCCTCAAACCATTCCAAATTTGTGAGAAAATATGCTTGATCATAGAAATCCTCCCATGGCATATCGAGGGAAGCCATGAGCTTCATGAAAAATTCATGAGATGGAATTTGTATATTGAGGAATTGTATTGAAATAGTGAGAGAATGGATGTCTCGAGAGGGCTTGGGATATTGATGAGACTCCACATCCTGAGGGGAATCTAAATCAGGGACAACAGATGATGACGTGATCGCTTGATAGGAAATATCTACCAGGGTGAGAAGCATGGATGCTTCATATGAATCAACATCCTCAAGACAAGGTATCACCCAAGAATCTAAAAAAATGAGGGATCAACTGGGAAATGAAAAAATAATGTTGATAGGAGCTATGTGTGCAGTGGGAGATGATGGGGGAAGGGGAAAAATTCCCATCAGTGAAGTATATTTGAACATCCCTTCACCGACATTGACAAAAAAATGCATGGTATCATCGATAAAAGGTACAATTTACCTCACATTAGATCCAAGGTCCGGGGAACAAAACACAATATGATCAATGATGATTGTTTTCCCTTGGTGAGGGAAGCGTAGGACCCTAAATAATGACGAGACAACTACAGTCATATTGTACAAAAAAGTACTTCCAAGTAGCAGGTTGTACTCAAGAGGTGTATCAATGACCTCTACCTCCACAAATATAGTCTTTCCACCTAACTCAATGGGTAAGGTGGTTATTATTCCATGAGGCTAAAAAATGTGTCCTTTGAATGATTTTAATAGTGTTGTAGGCATGTGGAGCTTAAGAGAGTCAAGGTCCTTCTAACATGAAATGGACATGAAACAAGTCAATGATCCTTTATCCACCATTGTCAAGTAGATGTTTTTCCCTAATGATCACACTATGATCTGAAAGGAGACTGATGGGAGAGCCTATGAGTAACATGACTAGTCTCAAAGGTTATCAAACTCGAATCTCAGGGATCAACCCCGCCTATGGAATACAACAAGGCTTTCCTCTACATGGGGCATATTTATAGAAATTCAAGCGCTAAAATGGAAGAAGGTTCCTAGCCCAAGCATTGCATAATATTGTAATTGTGGGCAGATCGAGTGTTGGTATTGTGTGTCATGCGTCGAATAATTCCCTTTGGGGGGAGAAGTGGTGTGTCAAAAGATGTCTTCTCAATTTTAAGAGGGCCACCAGGATGGGAAGATTATTTTTCTTTAGTCATAGCGTGAGAAGTCTCAAGGATGTCGTAATTATTGGATCACATTTCCAAATTGACCATTTGGTCAAACATGAAAATCGTAGCATTCGAGGAAGACCCCTTGTGGTGAGAGGTACCTGCCATGCCCCCTTTTGGAGGAACAAGATTTATGGAAACCATGTTTTGAGGTTGAGGAGGGAAAAGATGGGTTAGGACAATAGGCTACTGTGGGGCTCGTTGTTGTGCCAAGAATCTATGGACTTCATCCTTCCGAGGGCACTCGTGATTAGGGTGGTATTTGTCAGTGTTTCATGGAAACATACACAAGAGACCTAGCTAAAGCATACACAAACAAAGCTTATCAAGAAAAAGAAGAGAGATACAATATGAAGAATGGGAATCAATGTATACTATGATATGTTCAATGAGGGAGTGATATTCACTCATATAGGAAATGAAATCCTATCTTAGGAATGCATGCATAATAGTGATTGTCTAAAATTAGAAATTCTAAAATAGAACTAGTTAGTTAACTCCCACTAAACTAGTGTGTCGAAAATAGAAATTTCTCCAACACCCCCCCTGAACATCACTATGGAGTAAAAAATGAGTCCCGTCTACTAGGCCATATTAGGTAATCATGTACAATGCAACTAATGAAAACAGAATAAAAATGAGGAAAGAGGGAAAACCACGTGGGAACAACCCCCCCCCTAAACATCACTATGGAGTAAAAAATGAGTCCCGTCTACTAGGCCATATTAGGTAATCATGTACAATGAAACTAATGAAAACTGAATAAAAATGAGGAAAGAGGGAAAACCACGTGGGAACAACCCCCCCCCACAAAAGAAAATGCATCAAAAGAAGAAAAGGAAGTTGTTAGGCAATTGTGTTCTTCACTGCAAGATGATCCCATAAAGTCTAAAACTTGTTCTCACTAAAAGTATTCATGAATATGTAGAAATCTTGATGGATATGATGAAGTCCTTTGGAAACATGTCTATCCTTGTACCTCTTGATCCTATGGACCCATCTTCAGTTGAAAATATTCCTTTCTGGTGGAAGTGGAACCAAATTCCAAGTCTGATCCTTTAGGAATTATTCACACTCCTTTTGGCTTCTTTCCATAATGGACTTCCCATAACCTCACTATAGAGCTGCAAATCAAAAGATTGAACCATATAACAATGCATGGGCATCACAGGTTGTGAAGATAAAAGTACATGAGAAGGATCCTCATGTTGAGTTCAAGTCATCCTCGAATCCAATGGATACCCTTCAAGGATAAATTATTCTTGAAGTGTGAAATTTTCTTTCTTGGGCATGTGTTGAAGCTTCAACGCTAGCTTCTTATCTAGATGTACTACCTGCTTATTTCCATGTACATAATCTGAGTGTATGGAATCATCTATGATGTCTGAAACTGATGGAAGCACAAGAGTATATGCATGTTTCACTCAAGGTACATGAAGAGTACTCTCCTTATGTGTAAGTAGAAAATAGGAGTTATCATAAAAAAACTTAGTGAATTTATACAACATTGACTTGTGATCCATCTCACCAATAGAAATGATGGAATTTTCATGCATGTCAACTAGTGAAACTGAATCTGATGTAAATTAAACCTTTTTACCTTTCTAAGTGATGTGATAAACTAAGATAAGATTCATAGAAATATTTGGAACATGCAAAACATTCTCAAAACTACCATTATGGAGTTACACTCTCCCTTCTCTTTCTACTACTATTGGAGTATCACCCCCCATGAGAATAGGGGGTCATGAGCATGGACTCAAAGAAGAGAAAACTTCCTCTTTAGCTTGCATATGATGTGATGGTTGAGAATATATAATCCATGAATTAGATGAGGAATTAATTGAAACCAGAGCATGATTATTACCTTTCTTAGGAGAATGATCTTATTCCTTCGGTTCTTGACTCCCTCTAGAATGAAGTTTCCAAGGTTGTTTTGTTGAAGTACAAGTGTCATAATATCAATCTATTTCTTCATGCATGTGGATTCTTCATGATTCGGTTTATTGAAAAATGTGGACTAATTAAATTCCCTTCATCTTCTTCTTGGAATCTGAAGAGTCCTTGAAGGGTTTGGAATATCCCTCCTTTGACTCTAGATGTAATAGCTCCTTTCATTTTTGCTTCAATGTTTTATTGGATGACCCTTTTCCATCATGCATGGTGAGTGCTTGTGATTTTGGATCTTTCATGAGTCTCATATGTATGAGTTTCGTCTTCTATTGTGTGAGAGACTCAATGAACTGATCCATCGTAGGAATTCTCCAATTTTCTCTTGAAAGACATCTGCTAGAATGGAAATTGGAGACATATACAATGTATTATGGTCCTAGCTTGGCCAATATTGTTAGAATAAGTTGTTTCTCTTGTGTAGACTTGTCAATTCCACATTCACCCAAGATCAATATAAAAGACTTAAATTTAGTAAAGAAATCTTGTATATTATCAAAACTTTTAGGGTCTAAGGTATTCAACTCTGCCTCGAGCATATGACCTCGCATCTCATCCTGCTTTCCAAAGAGTCCTTCCAAGGTGGTACAAATATGATTTGGAGTCTTGCACGTGGAAACATGAAACCATAAATCAGTGGATATTAAATCAATAAGTAGTCTTGTGGTCTCATCCTTACGGTTCACCCATATGGTCTTCTCAAGCACTGATGTAGGTTCTATTTTTGTCGCCATTGTCAAATTATATAGTCCTTTTCTTTTGAGTTGGAATGTGGCCTTAAAATTCCATTCAAAATAGTTGTACGGTGTGATTATTATCACCAAAATTGATTAAATAAGTTGCATCATCTCCATCCCTGCTATTGATTCTGAAAAGATCCTGAAAACCCATATCGTGGATTCTGAGATATGAGATACGGTTCTATGGAATCTATAGATATGATAAAACAGCCATATATCCTAAAATGTGATGTGGGTTTTGGATATTTTTGGTGCGCACGCACATCCCTATGTCATACGTCTCTGGTCAAAATTTCATCCTGACCCAGATCGTGGATTTCGCGATATGGCTATTTTATTACAGAAAACCAATATTCTAAAGGGAAACTGAATCATCACACCCTAAAGAAGGATACAATATGAATATGCTGAATCGTGGCACCCTAGGTGAAGAATACAATGCGACAATTCCAATTGTCGCACCTTTCGATAGGGATAGGCTGTTATGATGGAAGAAACTAGGTTTACTCAATAATTAAATCCTATTTCACTCTTCTCTAGCTTGTCTGGGTTTCTCCAAGTAGCTCAACTCTGATACCATGTCAGTGTTTTATGGAAACCTGTACAGGAGACCTAGCTAAAGCATACCAAAACAAATCTTATCAAGAAAAGGAAGAGAGATACAATATGAAGAATTAGAATCAATTTGTATTATGACATGTTCAATGAGTGAGTGATATTTACTCATATAGGAAATGACATCCTATCTTAGGAATGCATGCATAATAGTGATGGTCTAAAATTAGAAAGTATAAAATAGAACTAGTCAGTGAACTCCCATTGAACTAGTGTGCCAAAAATAGACATTTATCGAACAGTCTTCCCCACAAATTAAGAAGGTAAAACCAATTTCCTTTTCTCCCTAGCTCCACCCTCCTAGGTGTTTTGGGTAGATACAGTCACTTTCTCGTTGTTGGAATTATTTTTCTTGTTCCATTTCTTCTTATCTCTAGGTTGTTGATGATTCTTTGGTTGCATGTACTGCATCGAATTCACCTCAGAGGTTTGAGAGGGTACTACAACATTTTTAGCATTAGTTCTAGAAGTCAACATGTGTGATGTAATCGACATATGACCCATTTCTTCAACTAACTCATGCACAAATGCATGGGAAACAAAACCAACCACACCATCGTCATGGGGTCATTGGTTTGGATTCCTTAAATATGTCGATGGTCGAGGAGAATTTTGAATAATTTATTATAGAGTACCCAACTAATAATAAATCAATTCTAAGTGTTGGGCATGAAAAATGGCCTTCTCCTTGGTAGTCACCCCGACCATAGCTACATCTCAGGGAGGTAGTAGGGACTTTGTAAACCACTCCATAAAGAGTTTGTTTGGGATCTATGTATTAATAATCCTACACCTTCGATTCCACTCGTGTATATGATTGTAAATATGAATGGCATTGTCTTGACGTGGTGAAGTCAAGAGATCAACTCCTATATTTTACCATATGGTCGATTGGTGATGCATTAAAAATTCCATTGTGAGATCGTTGAAGCTCTTAAACAGACAAAATTTTAACTCAATGTACCATTTGGCAGGAGCCTCGGTCATGGATATATGGAAAATATGCAAACTCACACTATCATCCATCAATGATTTGTATGAACACCATAAGTTGTATGTCATGATGTGTGTAGAGGGGTCCTCTCCTCGCTTTTTGTCCAATTTGAGAATATCTAAAGGTAGATTGGACGATATTTTTTGCAATGAAGGGTCATGGGATATAGGTTCATTCATTAACCATGGAAAATCTAGTAAATCTAACATTACGAGGAAAGGCATCGGTGAAAATGAATACTGGGAGGGACATGAAGTATCTTCTATCCCATATGGACCTTGCAGTCCCCCTATGTCGGTACTATTGGAGGGTTGGGGAGTTCCTGAAGAGTGAGTTCTTACTAGGATGGTGGAACCTCTAGGATAATGGTTGCTCCTGTAACCAAAATATGCCCCAAGGGGGGTTTCCCCTAGGGGTAAATGTGCACCCTCTAGTAAAAATATTCCCAAAGTTAGTCCTAGGGAAGAAACCCCCAAGACCAGATGTGGACACAAAAGGAAAACCTCCCCACTATGAAAATTTTTCCTCAAGGGAAAGATTTGTTATCCCAAGGAAAGTTAAAACCTACAGATGTGCTACTTCCCCCATTCTAACTAGGGAAAGTCCCAAAACCACTACACATATTCCATCCAAAAGGTGAAATTGTTCCATATGATACCAGGTCTCTAATAGGAATGGTGGAGGTTGAAGGAATGCCACTCCACATGCTAAAACCAATACTCGCCCCCACATTAGAATAAGATCCAAAGGTGGGAATCATGATAGATGGGATGGGCGTAAAAGAATTTGGTAAACCAACGTATGTATATGAAGACACGATTGACATCACCCAAATCAAGAAACTTAAAGAGAATTGTAGGGATGGTGAAGTTCCAACGGAGCTAAGGGGTGGAAACATAGACATCATTGGGATGATCCCTAGGGGATTTTTCCCTGTCCCACTTGAGGATGGGCTCGTAGCCTCAATTACACTAGAAAAAACACCTTTTACAGACATAGTGGGAGGATGAGTGAACAAAGAAAAAGGCCCACTCAATATTTCCCTTACCTGGAATAGTATAGGGGTGTTTGGCTCACTCAAAGGAGGATTAAAATTCCATGGAGGATGTTCGTTTACCACTTCCACCTCTACTAAATCAGTTTATTCAAACCAAATATGAAGCCCTTAAAAGTATTCATCATATATTTCACGTTGTTTAACAAGTGATTCTTCCCCTGTAATAAGATCGATTCCTCAGAGTCGATGCGACTGGAATGGAAATTCAGCCACAGTGAATCAAATATGTTACTATACAAACACAAATCAACCTATGGTATCCCATAGAATCACACTCAAAGAAAACATCCCTAATAAAAAATATTTAAACAACAAGAAAACAAATTGGCTTAGGGGCCTTCCAAAAACCAACTCTATGGCGGAGATGAAGTCCCCACAGTATTTACTTGCAAAGGTATGAGGAGAAGTTATGATGATCTACGTGAAAGATCCTTCAACGGTGCAAGTACCATTTATTAAGGTGGACACTCTCCCTGGGAACTGAGACATTGAACGAACATCTAACCTAGGTACCATAGGCATGTCCCACATTTAGTCACTTTGTAGCTCCCTAGGAAAGGTCACTAATTTTGTCACCTTACAATCAATGACTGAGAAAACAGTCATATGTACAACCACACATAAGGGAATGGTAACTAAGACCAAAGTTCTAAAGGCTTTAACCAATGAAACCATGTATACGTAATGATCGAAGTGATACCACAAACACCAAAACAAGTAGAGAGGGTTAATCTCCCTACTTTCCCCACTTTGACCTCGTGCTTAACTCCTGTTTTAGAGGAGGCTTCTGACACATTGGTTGCAAGAATGGATTTTAATTCTCTTTATTGACTTATAGGTTTCATTTTGTGGCCTTGGAGATTTTACTCTCCAATCCTATTCCAAGGCCCTAAACCTATCTAATGTTAGTTTACTATAAAAAGAAAAATGTCTAATTAATTTTACATTAAACACTTTTTTTTAATGGGTTGTTTCTTAGGACAAAATTTAATGCATGAAACTTTAATTATGTGATGACTCTTGATCAAACCAAGCAATGCAAGTATGTTAATGCAATTGTTTCGCTTCAATGAACTCTAGCTATGGGAGGGAGATATATTTTTCTTTTTATTTGAAAATTTCATAAACATGACCTCACACACACTAATAAACCAAGAGTCAAATCATATTTGAAACCAACCAATGTTTATAATGCACTTGTACACTAATTCTTCAAAATCAAATCTAACATTCAGGAAATATTTTTGTCTTTTTTGTAATTTTTCCAATTGAAATGTAAAAAATTCCTTATCTAAATAAGAAAGAGAAATGCAAAAGGAAATCAACAACAAACAAAAAGCATAGGGTTTTTAGGATATTGGGAATGAGGTCGGATCATCCCACTCTACTGTCACTACAAAAATCACATCCAAAACTCACCTAGGAGTGGTAGCTCTAGTGATGAGCAGTGGTCATACAAGTACAAGAAGAACAACCAATGACGAGAACATTAACATCTCTTCATATATGTTGGATTCTCAAACCAACTTTATTGAAGTTCTCATATAGTAAAGACATTATCCAAGAAGTACAAATTAATTCACACAAACGTATTCAAAATTTATGTGACAATTAAATATTCAAACAAAGACAAAACTAGGTAAGAAAAGACCATTTTAGAACACTTTGGATCATAGGATAGAACTACCAAAAATGGATAGGGTTTGGGTCTACAATTTTGTATTTTTTATAAGGCCTCATGGGAAACATGCCTGTCAACCAGTGAGGGTCTCATGTGACATATATCGTGCACCTAATGAGGCTCTGCAAAATTTTTCTTTTTTGAAAAAGATGGATCTGTTGTAGATCTTCCATATATGGAACATACCTATCAGATCTAGTAGATCTAGACTCTAGGATAACTAAATGAAATAAAATCAAATGCTAATCACAACATGCAGAGGAAAAGGTAGGCAAAGAGACTCAACTAGAGAAGAATTATTCCCGAGTATGGTTTCCAATATCCTTTATCCTATGATGGCTTCCTCTCTGGACTATAGGGTGGAAATTAAGGATATAACACAATGATACCCTCAAGAAGACATGTGTTATTTTTTGAGGCATCATTCTTGGCCCTGTATGGCTAGAAAATTCTTCTAGGTCGTAACATTCATGTTTCTTCCCCTCGCCATGTTTAGGGCCTTGAGACCTATACATATTGCTAAAAACTTATAGTGGTACCTATATACTTAGTTAGAGGTAAAGGATGTCGTCTATAGGTCATATGTGGTAGTTCAAAGATTCATTATTGGCCCTAGAAGCTTATAGTATTCCTTTAGGGCCTAACACTTGGATTTGTTTCACTAACCATATCGAGGTTCTAAAGACTCATGCTCAATATCCTAAAAGTAAAAAGGTAAGGTGCGATGTCTCAGTGCATTTTTCAGGAATATATATGGCTCAAAGAATTATTTAGGGCCCATATCATGACGTTCTTCCCTAAATAATCCCCATGGCCCTCGGACACATAACCACTTCTCAAAACCACCTAGTGGAACCAACATCCCTATTTAGAGGCCAATGATACCCTCAAGAGTCAATGTGTGGTTATTTGAGGGATCCTTCTTGGTATTAAATGGATACAAGTTCCCTTTAGGGACTAACATTCATGTTTTATCCCTTGACCATGTCCAAGGTCCTAAGACCCATACCCAATGCTTAAAAATTCTAGTGGTACCTATATACCTAGTAACAGGAGAAAGGATGTTGTCAATAGGTCATTTTTTGTGGTTCAAAGTGTCATTCCTAACCCCAAAATCCTACAATATTCCTTTAGTGATTAATTTGTAGGTTTTTTCTGCTAACCATATCTAGGTTCTAGAGACTTGAATACTCAATGTGAAAAAAGTCATAATGATTACTCTCCCCATGCAGAGACCAATGATACCTTGGAAATGTCCTTTAATGTGGTACAACTTGTCATTGATGTCCCTAGATTCCTAGAATATTCCTTTAGAGCCTAAGACCATGGAAAAATTTAAGGATGTGATATTTATCCTAAATTCTATATAATGAGGAGAATAATGTAGTTAGTATCCATTATAAAGTAGGTGAATCATATATTTTTTTCATGGTAGAGTATGTCAACATTTCCAATAATTGGTTATGGGTAAATAATTGGTTATGGTTAAATGAAATTAGGATAAATTCTCTAGTTTACACACACACA